>SNVD02011895.1:0-62534 GCA_013180625.2 Boswellia sacra | reverse complement strand
TTCTAGTAGAACTCGAGACCATCGGCCTAGGGTAGCCCAACTATAGATTGAAGAGTAGATATGTGGCACATGTTCCCAGACCTTGAGATAATCGAATGTGTCCCCCATAAATGAAGGCCCAGTTGATAGTTCAGCGCGGTCGACATAAGAACTTCTCTGTTGTCCATCTACGATCGATCTAGCATCGAGAACTTCTAACAGACAACAAGCCTTCACGATTAATTAAGTGAGTCTTTATTAACTCCACAAGTGCATCAGGTCATAGGAATGTACTAAACCATATCCATATCAAAGGTATCTCAGCGAATGCGTTTAACACAATGGACGCACTGGAGCATCAGGTCCGCCAAAGAGTAAATACGGACGGTCTGTACTTCCGCAAACTAGAAGCTCCCTATCGAGAACACAAATACTAGTGCAGATGTTAGAAAACATTACTAAAGGCAATATCGGCTATGAGAGTTCTGGTCAGCGTCAAGAAGATCAGATAAGACGGGCTTCTAACTGGAGCGCGAGCTCCTTATCTGCATCATAGCGCAATCTCGAAGTATCTTTCATTGGTTGCGAGAACAATGTTCGAGTTCTTGGAAGCTGAATCATCTTCTGAACCCTCGTTGGAATACACTTCATTAGCATCATCTTCCTCAAATCTTCAATAGACATTTGGACAGATCAACATGTTTGTGATTAGATTCATGAAACCGGATGAAGTCGGCAGGCTATCCAAGCTTATAGAGGATCTGCAAAATCATCAAAAACTAGACGGTGTAGATTCGATACCCGATAGATACGAACTTGAGAGGCTTCTTTTCCACAAGTCTCCTGCAGGTCAATGTGTTCCAAACAATCTCGGAACATTCATCGCTGTTGCAGAAAATAAAATGGATCTCGATTCCAGAGATAATTCAAACATCGTTGGTTACATAATTTACACGCAGAAGTTTAATCTCTCGCACGGACGCCAGTTTTACATCAACAGTTTTTTCATCGAGAAACCTTACCGTCGCCACGGTCTCGGAAGAAAGTTTATAGAATTCATGAAACAACATGGATTATTGTTGGGGATTGATCGATTTGATGTGCCATTCATGAACAACAATCTTATAGGTCAGAAATTCTACCAGTCTCTCGGAGCCTATCTCGTTAATGACGAGTATCACCTCATAGGAGCAGCTTTGGATCGAAGACAACGAGGAGAAGAATAAGACTTGTCTAGAATAGACCATAATATATATGACTTTGGTTCGCTCAGATCAAAATCATGAAAACTCTATTCGGAAATCAATCGCGTGCTCGCTGTTTGCTAGTTCGATAAAATCTCATTCATATCCTTAAAACTTAATGAGTAACAATATTTGCCCCTAAAGCTGAATTATGTGCCGTAGATTGTGTGTGTACATCTTCCGGAGGTTGTCAGATAGCTTTGGTCTAGCCTCACGTGTAGCGCTCTATGAAACTCTTGTGAAACTTCTTGAATCTATCCATCATTTCCTCAAAAGTATCCGGTTGCGGCAGGATTGTTGTTCTGAAGTGGAATGTGCCAGGCTTTTGACCAAAACCAGATCCGGGGACAACACATATACCAGCCTCCTCCAGGAGAGTTAAAAGGTAGAAGAAGTCGGGTTTGTAGCCGGCTTCTTCTGCGGCTTTGATCGCCTTTGCAGGCAGCTCCAGTCGTGGGAATGCATACATGGCGCCAGCCACCTCATTACAGTGAATACCTGGAATAGAGTTGAATGTCTCCACGACTAGTCGTGCCTTCGCTTTCAAATCTTGCAAGATTTTCTGTCGTTCTCCTTCGAACAATTTGTATGATTGCTCTCCTGGCCTAGGTGGATTCACTACACAACTCATAGTAATCTGACCCAAAACGGAGCTGCACAGCCTCGCAGACAGTAGTTTGTAAAAGACAGCACGAACTTCCGGGTCAAAATTTGCCAATTCGCCATAGCCTCCACGCAGACCACATTCACCCATGTAACCCTTGCTTGCACTCATCATTGAAACAAGCTCAGTATTCACATTCATCTCGGCCATGATCCTCTTGAATGAGTGAAACTGGGCTCCATCTGCCCATATATTGTGCTGATAGACCTCATCAGCAATGATCATGAGATTGTGCCTCTGAGCGAACTCTATAACCTGACAAATGTTATCACGATTGAGCACTGCTCCGGTCGGATTTGCCGGGTTGATAACTACTATAACTTTGATATCACTCTTCTTGGATGCCTCCTCATAAGCTTTCTCTAGCTCGCTGATTTCGAGCCGCCAATCATGCTCCTCATCCAGGTAGTAGCTTACTTGGTGCATACCAAGTTCGCAGATTGTAGCCGAGTATAGTGGATACTGGGGTATGGGTATCATAACCCCAACTGGTAAGCCCGGCTTGCGTGAGTGGTTAATGAAGGACAACATAGACTTAACTACCTCGCTAGCACCCGTTGTCAAGAATATATTCTGCCAATCAGAAGGTATACCATCGCGTTCTTCTATGTATTTGGCGCATTGGCGTCGAATCAATTCGATTCCACAAGCGTCGCTGTAGGCACCAACTGAATGACCTCCACAAGCGTTCAGGATATCCTTGACGCGCTGCTTAACGTCGTTGGGGATACTGGCGTCTGTGTCAATGAGTCCGGGGTTGGTGGCGCAGGCCAACATCTGGCGGTAGAAAGTGAGCGGTCTTTGATTCATGGCGTGACAATCGCCAATATTGGCCCTGATGACACTCTTGAATGGCTTCTTTTCGCCGGCCTCTATCTCTTTGGCTAATTGCACCGCCCGAATGACAAGCGGACCTCGGACAGCATACTCCAGGTGCCTTATATTCTGGTTGATGTTATCGACGTTGAGAAGAGCAACCATTTTGGTGATGTACAGATTTCGTGCCTAGCTATAGTTAAAAGAGTTCGAACCGTTACTCCGTTGACGCAATCGACCTAGATTCTAGGGTGTTGCACTTGAAGTTGACTTGCGGAGATCGTTCGTTTAGCAGGAAGGTGTATGTATTCACTGAACTTTTTCGATGCGACTCGAGCTTGTGAAACCGCCCACTTCGACTTCTGCTAAGCCAAGGGCATAGGCTATTTTGTCTCAGGTTCCGGTGATCTTGGGCGCTCACCTTATGCACTGAACATGCGCATACCTTGGCCAATTGATCTTTACTCGAGTTTCTCCGAAGTTGATGGCTGACTTGTATCCACACTAGCTCCTAGGATTCAGCGAGCATTTTCCGCGATTTTGATGTTGTGATGTGACAATAATAAAAGTCTCAAGAGAGTTGACGACAACATCGAGGATAAGCTAGCGCAATAGTGCGCAGCACCCGCGCATTACACGCGTTTGAGATAGCAAGAGGCGCCGTCGTCGCCAGCCTTAATGGCTTCTTCTGCACGCGCCGCAGTTCATTGATGATGAGGATTTTCGAATGAGTGGAACGCACGCACGGCTGGGTCGCGCACTCGCTGCCAGCGACAGGAACAATGTCCGAGACAGACTTGGAGATGAAGACAGGAACAGCCCTCAGCTTCAGATACAAAAACTCAACTTGAGAGCGAACTCTCTTAGTAACAATCATCTAATCTTGGGATCACCCCAACAAGTAGGAAAAATGCGTAATAATCAACCAATTGTTATCTGTGGCCCGAGTGGTTCGGGCAAGAGCACTCTGCTCAAGAGGCTCATGTATGAGAATGGAAACAAGTTAGTCTACACGATATCGCACACGACCAGGAAACCCCGACGGGGCGAACTAAACGGGCGCGAGTATTACTTCGTCAGCCGCGAAGAGATGGAGAATATGATCAAGAATGAGGAATTCATCGAGTATACAGAGTTTTCAGGCAACTTATACGGCACGAGTAAGCAAGCGGTGCAGGATGCACTCAAAACAGGCAAGTTATACATCCTTGAGGTCGACGTCGAGGGAGTGAAATCTCTGGGCAAAATAAGCGGTTTCGACCCAACTATTATATTTATCAAGCCGCCATCTAAGCAGAAACTAATAGAGCGTCTATCCTCACGAGGAACTGAGACAGTTGACGCTCTAAAGAGGCGGCTGGATCGCGCCGACGATGAGCTCAAGTTCGCTGACAGCGGCGCTGTCCATTTCGATCTGATATTAGTCAACGATGATCTCGAAGAAACTTATGCCAACCTGAAGCGATTTTTGATGTTATGATCAGACCAGGCGGGCGGTGTCGTGTTCGCACCGCCAAAACAAGTATTAGTCTTTCTTTTTTGCATCCCGGCTGCCCCATATACTCGATAATAGTGTCAACCAATATTGTTATAACCATGTTAAGTAATCAGAACGAATTGAAAGAGAGAAAAACAGGTCAACAGATCGAAAGTGGCTACTATGCCGATGTCTTCCGTCGTGCTGATCCTGTGATTCCGAAATAACCTGCGCGTGTGAATGCACCATGTTGGCGCTGTCAATCGTGAATTAAAACAGGTTGTTACTTAATTAACCACATATCGATCAAAAAGATGCACCACAGTGTACATACTGAAGCTTCACGACCAATCCGAGACAGGAATCTGAGAAACTTAACAGCAAAGCAGTTTCTAGCAATCGATTGACCACCAGTCTTAAAAATTAAGCACAAAACATAGTGCAAAACATAGTTCATTGCTACCGGACTAGCACTTCCCGCTCTCACGAGATGCACCTCATTCGATATGGATCTTTTATTACGCTACTACGAGAGTCCACTTGTGACTGGCTGAATTTTCGCATACATAAATAACATTAGCTATCCTCTAGCCAAGGGTTTGCTTTGATCGCCTCCTTGTTGCGTTCGCCATAGTCATAGAGTAGCTCGTCGTTTGGTTCAATGTTCTTTATGGCGGTTAGTATTAGGTAAGGCTTGTTGTCGATAGTGAAGATCTCCATCTTACAGTTTGGTCGCTTGCGACTGTGATTCACTAGTCTACCCAGTCGATTCGTAGGCTCTGTGGCATCTAGACAATAGCAACGATTGTTCCAATTAAAGTAGAACATATAAGAACCTTTCGATTTGAGTTCGTAGATTATATCACGACGTTCGGCCTCACGCCTATTGATGAGATCACCAGCATATTCGCAAACAAATGAGCCCTTCTCAATGCGACGCTTTGCAAAAACGCCAAAACGTCCCTTTGTCTGGAGCGGATCCTCGCGAGATTCTATCTGTTCCCTGGGATCCTTTTGCGTCTCGATATGGTGTATAATGTTCTTATTCTTGTTTTCCTTGGCCGAAAATTTTTCATGAGATGCCCTGGCTCGGGTTGTCCTGTACCAGGACCGGATATCACCATCTTTGAGGACCATGTTCTAGATGCTGATGTGAGTGTATGCGTCAGAGTTTGCTTGTGTGCAAGGGTTTATGCCGTTTAAATATTGAGTGCAGAGCAGGGATCTGAACTGTTTCTAGAGGGAGTGCAATCTTATGTATGGGTGGTCCGGGTCGTGGATCAGGTGTAGGAAGGGGCATGCCTAGCGCCCAATTGTGAAGTTGGCAGTATGGAAAGTTGAAAAATTTGGAGACGGACAGGTTGTGTATGATTTATTATTGGGACGCGAGCGATGATATCGTCTCGCCTTCGAATTGGTTTGGTTTTTTTAAATCGCCAGAACATCTCAGCGAATGGTCCGTTGGTTTGCTGTCACTCCGCGAACGTGAGCAGACCGCGCGCGCACTCGAGAGAGTTGTTATGATTCTTTCACCCTGTGTATGAATTGGTTTGCCTGTATTTCATTGGGTGTTCCTTACGAAACTGAGACTTTGCATCAGATCTGAGAGGGCCTCTCTCACTGCGCTCAAACTCACACAGTGGAACGAACTCTCGCGTTTGCCCTGGCCATAACCCGCAAATTCGTGCCGAGTTTAGTGCGCGGGGTAGTCTGACGTGCACGGAGTTCGGGTAAAACACCGCACGGGGCGGGCCAAAATTAAACAGCCTCGCCTCCCAGTCCCGCCACGGACAAAGGCCAAGAGCGCGCCTTAATGTGGAGTGTCCGAAAGTGCGCGCAATTCAAACCGGTCAAAGTCCGACTTATTCTTGGTCTCCAAACAGTCCACGAGGCTACAGACTGCCATAATCAACGAGCTGGTTCTCTTGAGAGTTTTGAAACTCTAGAGATTGAGAGAGGAGGTCAAGTTTCCATTCGGCACCGACGAACGGACCGGCGCGCCGCGCGCGCCAGGTGAGCAGTAGAGCTCGGGCAAGGCTCACTGGCAATCAAGTGACACGTCGAGTGGGAAGCTTGAGCACAAGCGCCGCATTCAAGCCACTCAGGACAAATATTCTGGATATTCTACCGACTCACACAAGCAACAGGATGCATTCTCGTCCTCGAATCCTCAAGCTCTTTCCCTTTGCCTCTGTGTCTCGTGACTCTCGCTCGCCCACTTACGCCGGTGACCTTCCTGGCGGAAGGCGCGCGACAGCGCGCCGGCCGGACTCATAAATATGAAATTCTAAATGCGAGGTTTTTTCAAGACGCGCCCACCAGAACTGATTCAGTTTGGCTTGAACTTGTCCCAACTCGCAGAGACTCGGGTTGACTCGATTGAGAGGAGTGCAGAAGAATCAAGATGTGGCAAAGCAAACTAGACATTCGTTGGCCGTCCAAACTGCAGCTCCCGATGGGGCTCGTCGTGATTATGCTCTCGGATCTCGTCAATAGTCACGGGCGCCTGATTGAGCCGCCCGCCAGGAACACTCTCTGGCGCTTCGGATTCAAAACGCCGGCCAACTACAACGACAACGAGCTGTTTTGCGGCGGTATAGCGGTAAGTAACTCGCCTACAACGCCTCCTCGGTCCTCACCACATGTCGAGGATCTGCTGCTGTTACGGGGCGGAGGTTGACTCACCTCAATCAATATCTCACTCATCCCACTAATGTGCGGCTGATCATCCTCATCGCTCGAGCAGAGGATCACCGCTAATGAGGGCAAGTGCGGGGTTTGTGGTGACCCGTACGATGGGCCGCGAGTGCACGAGACCGGAAACGATATGGCGCGCAATGAGACTGTCCGCAATTATTTCCCCGGCTCCTCGATGGATCTCATGCTGGATATAGTGGCCAATCATGGCGGCCAGTTCAGCTTTGAGATGTGTTGGCGCGACAGACTGGACGTGGCCGAGACAGAGGATTGTTTTGAGCCACTCAAATTGGGCGGATTTCGACAAGACGAAATCGATCCGCCACCGTTGTTGTACGATGACATGGAATTCACCTACGAACTTGAACCGGCACGAGGATCCGGACTATATACTATGTCGGTGGATTTGCCCCACAACAGAACTTGCGACTACTGTGTCTTCCGATGGCACTGGCGTTCAGCAAACAATTGGGGCGTTTGCGAGGACGGCACTGAAGCCATCGGGTGCGGTTATCAGGAAATCTACAGGAACTGTGCAGATGTCTCCGTAAAGCGTACAGGGTCTGGAGTCGCTCTGCGCGATCACTCGACGGTTACCTCTCGTTAGAACGCCATGGCGGGTAGGTTCCCGCCAAATTCTGAGAGTTTCGCTACGGACACTGTCCAGTCTAGAGTAATAAAGAGTGATTTAAGGCATCAAACTGCCGCGTGTTGGATTCGCTCTTGTGTATCCAAACAATCCGGTTTGCGAGTTTGCGCGCGCAGTAATTCGAGAGAGCACATTAGCCTGCAACAATTTTATTTCCCTGCGGCCCGTATTGAGCGCAATCGCGAATTGCTGACAAAGGTTACGAAGCTCTACCCCACAATTCTGGTCCCGGCCAGTCGAAATCTGGATTTCTGCTTGGCCACTCGAAATGCGACAATCTAAATACAAAGTATAGTTAGCCACAACAGGTGGGCAGAGGTTTTGAAGAAATCAATAGCAAAAGGCGCCAAAAAGTCCATGGGGTCGAGTTGCGCGCGCGCTCCTGATGTGAATGTTGCCGAAGTGACCAAGTTTACCAAAGCTGCGTCAGCTCATGCGCACGTCTGTGAGCTTGCAATCTCACGCATGGATTAGATTCTTCAAGCCCTTCCTATTGATCACACATGATTTTTGCCTAGTCTTGTCAATTTATTATATCAGATGCAGTAGTCATGTTGGGCTTCCTCAAAGGGCACCCTTATACACTCGAATATTTGGCCAATCTCCATATTCTCTCTCATTCTAATTCAATTATTACCCGCGATCCAATCAGACCGCGCCCGGTGACCCAGAGTAGACAAAGATGATCATTCTAATGGTGAGACCACACAGATATGTTTGAGCAGATCCTGTTACAAGCACAGATGCAGCAATTCCGGGGCGAAGAAGATGATGATCCGACGCGTGCCCCCGAATACACTCCCAACTTCCAATCCTTATTCAGCTCAACTATTTGTAGTAGTCCATCTGCTCCCACCGAAAGTATCGTTCCCCAAACACTTTCAGCAGAGGGCCTTGAAGCATCGGGCGCTCGCAAAACTCCTTCTCAAAACCCCTCACCCAGAGCCTTGTCGGTAGGGTCCACGACTTCTCAGCCTATAGTCCTGGATGGCCAGTCGTCTCAAATTCTTCAGATTCAACCACCTCACAGTCAGCGCCCCGGACCTGTTCGTTGCTCACCATCTTTATCTGAAGTTTGTACAGATTTATACTGTAGCCAAGACCAACAAAACTATCAACCGAGCCATCAACATCCACAACGCGCTGAACCTCAATACAACTCTCACGTCCAACAGCAGCGACAGCAACAACAACACTTGCAGCAACAACAACCTAGAGCAATGTTTCGATCCGAGACAATAAGCAGTATAGCTAATATCAATAGCATACAGGCCTCTTGTCCTCCTGTTGTAAGTCATCAACCCTCAAGACAACTAAATCAGCAGCAACAACAAGCTCAGCTTAGTCAACACCAACAGAATCAGACTACATTTCTCAGTTCTTCCTTAACCACCCCTACCCAGGTAAATAGTCTTTCAGACAGTTATAGCCCCCAGCCCCCACAGAATACTATGATGAACCAACAAATGCCTCACGCTTATGCAGATCAGAGACAGATTTACGAAGCTCAAAATAATATGCAGAGCATTCAGACGCCTATAGTTCAGCAGAATACTTATCAATCTCAGTTTAGTACCCTAGACAGTCTACTCAATAATCAGTCATCCCCATCAACGCTCCACAACATTCAGTCGAGACAAAACACATTAGTTGATAGTCAAATTTTAAACCAACTTCTGGGTAACCAACCTTACATGAACAATGTCCAGAGTTTTAACAGACCCAATCCTCCAAGACAGATAAACCTTCCACAAACACAACAGGCACTACTTCAACCTCAACCGGCATGTCATTCACAACAGCAGTACCAGAGTAACTGCGATAGCAACTCTGGTACTAGATCATACTTGATCACGCCTTGCAACAGCTCGCATCCCAATATGGGTCCCAACATCAATGGTTCGTCGAGCATAGCCTTTCAGGAAAACCAACTCAGGCCAAGTAATTACGCTAGCCAGGCTTATATTCCACCACCACAACCGTACGGGACAACGAGACAGAGACAACCGAGGCAGCCCAGAGTTACAATCAGGCCTCAAGCTCCTGGTACAACATCGGTTCGACCAACAATAACAACAGGTCCAAACATACTTAGACAAGCGCCTAGACCTCGAAGTACAACTGTAGCTACAACCCAGCATGCACCCAGTCAAATGCAGGCTAGTCAAGGTCTCAACATTACAACTTCTACAGTGCCTACAAATAACCCAGCAACACCCTCATCGAGTACTACCACACAACCCTCTATTACACCAATCAGATCTACGTCCAATACGGTAGCTGTGGCACCTATGCCAGTGAACCCAAATTTATCAATCAGTCAAACTCGAACATCATCCGCTTCCACCACAGCAGTTTCGGTATCGTCAACTACTCGGCCCCCCAGTGCTACTTCAGCACAAAGTGTCGAAGTGATGTCGATGAAACAAGTGGAAAAGATCAACAAAGCATGTCAGGTAAACAGGCCTAGAGTTGAAATGGTCGATAGGTGTATGACCACATCCGTTCTCATGGAAGACAAGGACTGCCAGACCGACTTCGCTGAGAGAAAGATAGAAGTTAAAACATATGTAGACAGAGCTTGCTCGCCCATCACCTTTACAAGTTATGTCAAGTCAAAGTTTACTCCAAAGAGACGCAAGACCAGCTCAGCAGATGAGCCCAGAGCTTTGTCAGAAGAGGAAGTGGATGTAATGGATTGAGTAAACTGATACATTGTTAGTGATACTATCTATAAAATCATAAGGTTTTGGTCATTTTCGGCTCTAATAGATGGTTTTGAACAAGTTACTAACAATAAGATAACCACCAACAGGATGACTCTCTATCTGGAAATGGGTAGGTTTTCAATGCCATTTTTCCTTAGGATAACCTGCCACAGGATAAATTTGACATGAACGTCTGCTTAACATGACAATTTAAGATTGAGTTGAGTGAAAAAACATGATGCCTGTTCTCATAATTGAATTAATAACCACATACAACGCAAGAACAATAGCCTATCTAACGAAGATTGTTGATTGCCAGAGAGATGATACCAAATGAGAGCAGATGTCAGATCAAGGGAGTGAACCAATTTCATGCACGTTCTTCAGGTAATAATACCATTCTTCATAGCAGGGATTGGAACGTGTTTCGCCGGAATACTTTTAGATCATGTCCAGTTTTGGGAGGTTTTTTCGAAACTCGACGAGCTTTACTTACTACTGCCGGCGTTACTTGGACTTAAAGGAAACCTTCAGATGACTTTAGCATCCAGATTCTCCACCCATTCGCACATGGGCCACATACAAACTTTTTTGGATCTCTTTGGGTTGACTTGTGCCAATTTATCACTAAACCAATGCTTATCAGTTGTGATCAGCCTCGTTTCATCACTACTCACAATCACTATCCACACCTTATCTTCTGGATTCGATCGAGACCGCTCGCTACTGATCACATCCACAGCTTTGTTAACCTCGTCGGCAACTAGTTTCCTGCTCGATATTCTAATGATTATGGTGGTACAAGTGTCGACGCGGTTCGGAATCAACCCCGACAATGTAGCAACTCCGTTGGCAGCTTCACTAGGCGATATGACCGCTCTTATGATATGTTCGTTGCTAGCAAAACTTTTCTATGAATCTATAGACACTGTAACTTTCCAATGGTTGACCTACATTGTGATAGTCTTCTATATTCTGTCGATACCAATCTGGGTCAACATCACTCAAGAGAACATTCACACAGCTCATATCATCACCGAGCCCACTCATTGGTACCCTCTAATCACAGCCATGGTCATCAGCTCTTTGAGTGGAATAATACTTAAAACGGCTATAACCAAATCAGACGACATAGCTCTGTTTCATCCGGTAATCTGCGGCGTTGGTGGCAACCTAGTGGCGGTCCAGGCAAGCCGGTTGGCCACTTTATTACATCGTAATGAACAACTAGGTGTCTTGCCTGAAGGCCAGTCGGTTTGCATGAATCCTTGTCATATGTTACAATCGGCAACTCCAGGATTCATGATCACGCGCCTTCTCATGGCTATAGTGATTCCCGGCCAACTGTTCTTCTACTTTTTGTGCATCTACGTCAACTGGCAGAAATCGGACATATCCCTAACTTTCCTAGCGCTCTACTTAGTGGGCTCAGAGCTACAGGTTGTCGTGCTACTGTACCTGGCCTATGTGCTCACCTTTTTACTTTGGAGCCTACGGATCGACCCAGACAACTGCACAATCCCTTATTTGACCTCTATCAGTGATGTTCTTGGCGCTTGTATCATAACGCTCATCTGCCTGGTGGCAGTGCCTTCTCCACCTAAGCCCATGTTCTGGTGAGAAAATGTCACACCAGCTAGGGCGTGGGCGTTCAACAGCGATTGGTGAGACACAGTGAAGTCTTGGCAGATGCGTGGGAGGAACTAGACGCAATGAAACACACTGGTGGGCGTAAATCACACCTCCGCATCAACAACGCCCCTGTCATGCGTTATAACACGCCTCGGGCAGAGAGCCGTCTGCCATCAAGCCTACAACCTGACGACTCTTGACGTCTCCGGAGAGTATAAATACTCAAGCCTCGATCCGGCAAGAGGCATATCACAAGTCACCACTCGACTAGTCGCCTCCTGTGCCTCTCGACAGGTAACCGATAGGATCTCAAGCTTCTTCCTCATTGTCACTACGATCCCCACTCAAAATAACCATGTCGTGCACAAGCTCACTTATCCTTCTGGTCGCTTGTCTGGCCATTGCGTCCGTCCACTCAGCCCCGACAGAGGCCGAAACATCCACGACACCCATGACTCCTAGCTCGAGCGAGTCATCAACAACATCTAGTACGACCGCAACCCCACCAGTCGAGTCCTCATCCATGGCCGTGAGTTCGGCTCAAGACCAATCCCACGTTAGCAACACTTCGTTCACTTGCTACAACCGTAAGGTTGGATACTACGCAGACACTGAGGCAGAGTGCAAGGTCTACCACTTCTGTATGTTGGGTGATTACAATGGTCAGGAGGTGTACCAGAGGATCTCGTACCTGTGTCTGAACGACACTGTCTTCGATCAGCAGGTGCTCGACTGTGTTGAGGCAGCCAAAATAACTTCTCCATGTGCCGAGTCGACTAAACACTATGACGAATCCAATGCCATTCTGAGGAAGGCCATTATTGGCAAGCCGGCCACAGAAAACGAGAAAGAGGAGACCACTGTTGCTTCTGGAGACGCCAGTTCGTCTACAACTAGCACCAGCACGACCACCACAAGTACAACTACCCAAGCCACAAGATGAGACTCATCCCGAGAGGCCACCCAATTCTAGCGCTGGCCGACCAATTGTGATGGAACTCCAAGAACTGCCGGGTCAGTTTTTACCTAAACCAAACAAACACTTTTATCGAACAACAATTAAACACAAATTCTTAGTATGAACAATCCATCGCGATTCATTTTACTCTTTCATTTCCGTTCCGGCTCGAATCCTCGTCCAGCCACTGCAGTGACTGCGCTCGATTTCCAGGGAGGTGGATTGAGAAGTATTGAGATGCCTCCACACGGGGATGCATTTACTGCGCGTTTGGCGGGCTTGAGTCGGTGAAATCAAAACAAAACTGTTCAATATTGCCGCTAACCCATAACTCAACCAATGACCTTTTCTGACTCCACACCTCTCAGACTGTATATTTCGCCTATCACATGTGAGCTGAGAACTAAATCTCAATGAATTGTCATGAGCCAAAATCACATTCCCCCATCCTTTTTGCAGCAGCGGCAGCCACAACCACAACATCAACATCAACATCAACATCAACAACACATCCACCAGTTCGAACAAGACCATCGCCATCTGCCTCACCAGCATACCAATCATAGTCGATTGAAACAACAACCTCAGGATCAGCACATCCTGAGAGTCTCTCTGGAACAAACAATTAAGACAGAAAGTGATGAAGACGAGGAGCAAGATGAATGGCCGGCTGGTCTCGCCACTGAATTACGTACCAAGCAACAGCAAGTGCTATTGAAAAAGCAACATTGCTTGAATTTTCTCAATAGTGAGCTTAGTTTAGCGAAATCTCAAATCACTACGAGGACCAAGCACATGGCCCGTGACTTATGGGACGTGTATCCGATTAGCGAATTCCCAGACAGAAGAGGTTACTCAATTTGTGATATCTATCTGCCCAGCTCAGAGCATCTTGAAGGTCATGACGCCACTATGATCAGCGTGGCCATCGGCTATGTGGGTCATTTATTATTATTGTTAAGTGATTTATTAGATATAAGTCTACGCTTCCCACTCAAATACTATGGTTCAAGGTCAGTCATTTACTGTAATAGACGGAATCAATCCTTCCCACTGTACGTCGACTCAACGAAAGGCAGGGAGTGGACTAACTTTTCCTACGGGATGAATCTGTTGAATCTGGACATTGTACAGATCAGGACTCTTCATGGACTTACAACAGATGAGCCCGAGGACACTTTGGCGAATCTTCATGAACTGAAGTTAATGCTAGTCAGGGAAGATTAAGAACTTTCCAATGATACCCTAAGGTCGCGTACATGTGTGACACAAACGTTGTCGATTTTCTCATATATTTACACACTCATGATTACAGGGAAACAGAGGAGATGTAATAATGTAACAATTGTTTGGTCACACCATCAAGACCACCAAAACTCATGACTGAGTCCAAGTGTGATTCGATATGTTTCTTGATAGTGCCAAGTTATCTCCAGTTGAGTGGTACTCAGCTATACTGCGACTTTACCCATCTTTTTCTCAGTGTTCAATTCGACGCAAACTCAGGCTGCGACCCGTCAATCTCGACATCGATCGCGGACTAGTTTTCTTTGAGCCGATCAAGTTCGTTATCGAGCCACTGTCGCTCTGTCGCGGAAGTCTCGCTCAGTTTGAGTTGCTGAAAACAATTCTTTGTCCCGGCTACCTCCAGACTGTCGCGCCAACACATCTCAAAGCTGAACTGGCCGCCATGATTGGCCACTATATCCATAATTAGATCAATCGAGAAGCCGAGGAAATAGTTACGGGCAGTCTCATTGCGCGACATATCGTTTCCGGTCTCATGCACTTGCGGCCGATCATAACAATCACGGCTAAACCCGCATGAAGAACATTGAACTAAACGACTAGCTACTCTATGATCATGGCGAACGCGACAAGGAAGCGATCTAAGCAAACTCTTGGCTCGCTGATCATTAACATGATTAACACATGCAAACATCTAGTCTCAAGTATACAAAGGACTCTAAAATATTAAAACATGTCCGAAAGGTACATCTTGTTCTAGAGAGACCTGTTGGTCCAATATCTCTATGACTCGATCTATAGTTGTTCATTTTCTTGAAGAGAGAGTATCTGAGAGAGACAACCGAAGCAATACACGATTGACAGTTGAGAGACAATTAGTCGCTAGTTTTATGGTGTCGATGTTTGCGATTCACTTGTTTTTGTTGTTTGTAAACTCGTGCGAGCGACAAGCAAACATGAGCGAGTGCCAAATGTACACAGAAGCAATAGAACAAGATATATTTTTATACATTTCATCTCAAGACTCAACTTGCATCGATCTTCCAATATCAATTTCGACTGTAAACTATTGATGCAAATCAACTCAGAACAAGCTCAATCACACTCAGGGGAAAGTGTAATAATTCGATCAACGATATGCTGTCAATCAATTGTTTCTCAGATGCCACATCGACTAAAGCACACGGCTCTGAACTGGAGCCCTATCTCTGATTAGCTCAAGACCTCCAGCTTATTTTTTCAAAACATAGCATTCCTTCTGAAATGAGTAGCTCAAGTCGTAATTTTGCAGACTCCGACCAAAGGGTCGAGCTGCCAGTATTTATCAGTCCAAATGAACTTGCCTTCACAGCATCGAAAAGGAGGACCTTCCTGACGATATTCAACCCTTATGGTAGTGATGCTCACTTCAAGATAATGACAACGAATCCAGACCGCTACGACTTGAACATCACGAAGGGAACCATTAAGCCCAATCGTAGGATAGACATGTGAGTCAATGGGAAGGAGAGCTTCCCATCTAGCTCTTCTTGAACTTCTCTTTGGCAAAACCAATAATATACTGACCTGCCTTACTTGATTCTACTATCAAACCACAGAACTATCCGACTCCTTAGCAACAAAATCGATGAACTGCCTGAGCCAATGGATGAGGCGCAAACAATAGATCAATTTCGCATTTCTATACAAGTTGCTTCTCTCCGTGGCAACAAGCAAATCAAGGTACATTGGTCTGCCAACGTTGATCAATCAGACACAGAAGAGGCGCGAGTCCATCAGACCAGTGGGGATGATAGAACTCAGAAAGTGAAGATGAAATCACCCAAGCAACTCCTCAGTCAATCTATGCAAGCGGTCCAAGCTGGTGCTAGTGGCTTCAGTCAGCGGACATCGCAACAATCATCAC
Source organism: Boswellia sacra (assembly GCA_013180625.2). Lineage (NCBI taxonomy): Eukaryota > Viridiplantae > Streptophyta > Magnoliopsida > Sapindales > Burseraceae > Boswellia > Boswellia sacra. The sequence continues at coordinate 46,556 of SNVD02011895.1, read as the reverse complement.
GACTTGGCATCCCACGCCCCAGATCTCAGTCCGACCATGTTGTTAGCAATGGATCAAACATCAATCTTGTTTGTTTCCTGTGCGCCATTGTTTGCGTGATCCCTCTATTCTTACCGCTTGCGATCGATTCAGAATTGTGTAAGAAAGCTAAACTATATTCGGACTCAGATGTGTCGCAAACAAGTGGTCTATTATCTCAGCTAAGTAACTTCCTGAGCGTCAGCTATGAGATGAAATTTGGCTGCTCCTTCGCCCTAGGTCTCTTCACTTATCGATTGATCTCTACAATGCCAGATTGATCAATTAAATCACACAACAAGATAGGCGAGGAGCCTTACATAGTTCAACGGTGGGTGAAGTATTTAGAAGGAAGTATTCACTCAACATGTGATCAATATCTACACAAAGTGATAGGCAAGAAAAACAGGATCATTGATTATGAGCAAAACAATGAAACCCCACTAAATCCCGTCTCCATATCGATAACGTTCGACTTCTAATTAATTTAATCTTGGAACAGTCACCGACTAGGACCTGGACCCCTCTTTACAATGCGACCTGTTCTGGAGAACTCAACGTATTGTTCACTCTGCTCGAGCTGCAAGTCCTTGGCTGGTTTCGCCTGTAGCTCAGGGTCGCCATACTTGTGCTTGATAAACTTTGATATGTGCTCATTGTATTCGTTCTTCTTAACCTCATACTCCTTCTGTATCAGCTCTGCTTTAGTTGGAAGAGCTTGCAGGTGTATGTCGATACCTTTATCAGCAGCTTGCCAAGCGAATACTTGAGCTTTGTTAACCTTACTGACGTCACCGCTGTATCGGATGAAGTTCTCGCCGGGAAAATGGGCAGTAGCCGAGGGTTTCTTGCCAGTCGTGTCGGGAAGTGGATTTTCACGCATAGATCTGGTCTTGGGGTCATAGTAGGCGGATTCGGGATCGAGGTTCAGCAAGTACTTGGCTGTGTCCTCACGAAGTCTGAGATTCCTGACGGTTTGACGTTGTTTCTTGTCTACTTTGGTGCCTGGCATGTCAGCTTTCTCAGCGTACTTTTCCTCGTCCTCATCACTATCACTATCTAGACTGTCGCTGAGATCAACATCACCCACCTCCTTGCTGGTGCGAGCCTTCGAGGTTCCTGCCTTCCGGTCATCATCAGCGTCAGCTTCATCTTCATCATCATCATCATCTGCACCCTTGGCTGCGTTCGCCTCTTTCCGCATTTTATCCTCTTTTAGTTTCCTCTTGGCCTCCTCGACTTTCTCAAACTCATCTATATATTGCTTGTGCATGTCGGGCTGATAGCCAGCCCAACGGTCGCGTTTGCTATCAAATGTATGCTCGATCTCAGGCACTATGACCTCGTCAGGTGCTATCTGCTTGTTTGTGTATTTGGCGCCCACCTTTCTAGGTCGCTCGAGGCAGTCTTTGCGCTTGTGAGTCATGGCGCCACAGTTCTCACAAGCACCCGGCCTGTACTTGGTGGCTGTTTGTATCTTAACACCTCGATTGAGTTGTAGGTCGAGGGGGACATGCTTTTGGCCCGGCTTGAGTGAGCGCTGGTGCTTGAGTGTGGGGTGGGCGGTGTTGTAGAAGAATGGGACGCTTGAGATGTATTGCGGTATGTGCGGGTTGATATCACGACCGTCTTCATCTTGGAGAGCCGGCACGTCGCCAGCCTTGCGAGCCTCCTCGAGTTCTTTGGCCTTCTTGTAGGCCTCTGAACGAGACCGTTTCACCTGGGGCTCAATCTCGTCGGGCAGCTCAGAGGCTCGGCCCTTTTTGATGATCTCCGAGATGGGTAGAGAGGCCATAATGTGAGTGTAGATGACCAATATGGGGACGAAAATGCGGGGATCGAGTGGATGTTTACACTTGCAAGCTTGTGCTTTCGTTGGAAATTCTTGCAGAAGCGCGGAAAACATTTCCGCAGATTGGTGTCCATGCGCGCCTACAGATGGCAGCACACGCGCACAGGCGACAGGAGAGAGGTCGGGTCGGTGGCCTTGGTTTAGTTTGGCTCAAATCGAGTGAGCAAAGTTGGGGCAAACTCACGACAGACACACGGGAGAGAACACGAAAGGCGAACAGAGAGTTCTAGAGGAGGCGAGCACAGAGTTGGAGTTCCGATCTTGATTTGAAGCGCGAGCTCGCGGGCGGTGGTCTACACTAATCAATCAATCAAGCGGCCGGCGGGCGAGGCGAACAATCGAGAGCCGGGCGCTGATGCTGCCCACCAGCTCCTCGGCTCTTCCCTCTCTCACGCTCTCTCACTTGCGACTGGCAAGCGATCGATGATTGATCGCGAGCACGACTTTGCGAGCTCTCCGGCGAGTCTTGGGCGCCCACCGGCGGCTGGCCAAGTGGCGCCCAGAACGAGCGTTTAAACGATGGCGGCGGCGGCGGCGGCGGAGTTTGCGGAGGCCAAGCTAGACTTTGTGTGTCCGCGCTCCAGATTGATGTTGGGCATTTTTCTCGGCGCCTGGAGTTGTTGCCTTTGCCATGGTTGTTCTTGTTGTTGCTGACGCACAAGTTCGGCGCGCCCGTCGCCTGGGCGGAGATTAATCACTCGATCGATGGCGCGCGCACAGCCAAGGGACAGCAAGAGGCGCGCACATCCGGCGCGGCAATAAGTTACCTGGCGCGGCGGGTGGATTAACTTTTCGACTGCTCTGAGGGCGGGCGCTGTCAGCGACCGCTGTCAAGACACTGACGCTGGAATGCGGCATTCTTTTGTCGGCAACCAGGTGGACATCGAGTCCTAGAGCTCAGGCGAGCGTAATTTATTGTCCAACATCGCGACCACGGGCGCCCCTCGACCAACTGGAATGCAACGCCCGCGCGCCCAGAGCTCCCCGCAGCCCACTCCTCACTGGACTGGCTATCAATTAGTCACTTCCGGTGGCGGGCGTCGAGGCCGAGCGCGAGTGGGCGCCATTCTATTAGGCGTGGAGCCATCGGGGCCATCGGGCGGGGGGGGGGGGCTAATGACCGGGCGGGACGAGGCGCGCACGCGAATGGGACTCGCGAGAGACATCAAAGTGGCCGAGAGTTTTGATTCCTCGCACGAGCCATTTGATTCTTCGCGCCGGCGTCGGTTTCATCACTCGGCGCCGCTCGCCTCTGCGGCCCCTCCAAAGTGCGCTCCTCGTCCGCGTGGGCGGCGCGCGGCGCACTTAGGCGGCGGCGGCGGGGGCGGCGCCATGATATATGGGCGATGTTTAATCAAAATTGACGTGCGCCGGCGCGCGCCAAAGTGACGCAAATCAAGCCGGACGTTGGCGGCGGCGGCGCGCACTCGAGCGCCCATTGTGTGCGTGTGCGCGCAGATCTGGCCGACACTCGCGCTCGGGGCGCCCGAGACCGAGTTTGAACTCTGGCCCCCGCTCGTCGCCGGTTAGTTAGCGCCCCCGCTTCCGGCCGGCGCTCGTCTGGGGACTCGCGCGCGCACTAATCCCGCCCGCCAAAGTATCGCTTTACACTCAGGTGGAGGCGGCGCCCACTCGGTGCGAGCGCCCGCCTCCATTAGCGCCGCCGGCGACAGAGTTGGCCGGCGTTGCGCTCGCTCGCACGGGCGTGGTAGTGGCGGCGGCGGCGCCGACGTTCGAAGGGCCCGAGCCACTCGAGCGGCTCGAGAGGCCATTGAGCGGCCGTTGATTGGCCGTGGCGACGGCGACGCTGGCCAGGTGGCTGTGTGTAGTTGAATAAACAGCGAGAGTGGCGCGCCTGGTGGGAGGGAAAAACACGCCAAGACGTCGGCGTCAGCCACTCACTCCTTTGTGCTCGTCGCGCTCTATTGATCGAATTCCGTCGCGCGCTTCCTTTGTGGAATTGTGTGTGTGTGTGTGTCGCGGACGCTTTAGTTGAGCCCACGCACAGGTAAGAGGATGCAGCGCGCGCCAGGTGTTTGCTTAGACCGACCGGTGCGGGCCACTGCGCACCGGTTTTAACCTGCGACGGCTCGTCGTGTGTGGGCGGGTGTGTGTGTGTGTGAATTATTATTAGATTGGCAGGCGCCCGTGCGCGCGCTCATTATTAGTCTCGCGGCGCGTCGCCTCCAGACTGGCGCCTCCTAACGAGAGCCACCTGGTCACTCGCGCGCGGTGGCCGCGTGTCTGCGCGCGCCCGAGGCTAATGAGCTCGGGCGCGTTTGAGATAAGACAGCGTGACAATTCAAACTGCAGCCAGCGGGCGCCGGTCGCTAGAGTGCCCATAAAGCGCGACTTCCGCGGACTCCATGTCGATTGTCGTGTCGCGGCCAACGCTCGCTGGTGGTTATTATTTTCACTGGCAGCGCGAGCGCGCGCACATATACGCGCCGCGCAAGATAATGACGAGCGACGCGGGCCTGGGATAATAATGGGCCTAATCATATCATGCGAGCTGCCACCGGCGACTCGCGCGCAAGCCCCTCGAGCCGGCGCCGCGGTGTCTCCAAATTGCTGCTTGTTATCGACGCGAGCGGGGCCCGCAAACTGGGCCGATTGCGCAATTGATTGGGCTGGTTGCGGCGCGTGGGCGCACAGCATGGGCTCGAATTGCGTGCTCGCGTCTGCAGCGCATAGAAGAAGGAGAAGGCCGAGGTCGCAAGAGAGAGAGAGAGAGAGAGAGAGACGAACGAAGGCAAAGTAGAAGAGGCAAGAGTATAAAGAGAGCTGAAGCGAGTCGGCGGCGCTTTGTTTGCGCGCCCCTCGAGTCGCAAGCTGGCGCCCATTAGTTTCTTTGCGAGCGCCGTCGCGGGCCCGTCGGCGCTCATTATAATAATTCGTGGCCAATCTGTGAGCAGGCGCGCGGGGCGGCCTTTAGAGCGAGTCCATTCATCTGGTCGGTCGTCATCTCGTCGTCGTCGTGCTCGTTGTAAGTGTCCACTTTTGGTCCTCAATAACGGCGGGCGCCCTTTTTTAACTTTTTACATTGGCCCGCACATGAGAGAGGCGAACAAACGACGAACCCGAACAAAGTCGCCGCCGCGCGCCAGAGCGACCGAGAGGCACGAGAACATCTGAAGCACCAATTTGTTTGCTATTTATCTTCCGGTCAGCGGGCATTTTTGTCGCGTCGTCGGCGGCTCGCGGCCGATTTCTCCCCCTCGAGTGGTCTCGTGCAACTCTCAAAAACGAGCCTCTCCGACGCGCACTTCGATTCCGCGGGCCGATTGTTTGCGCCCGCGGCCACGCCGCCGATGAGGTAATTTATGCTCGCCTCAGATCTATGCCAAACTCACGCACACACACACACACACACTGAGCTGCCTTGAGAATTTATCGACAACGCGCCGGAAACATTATGAGGCCGCCGGCGAGCGTATCTCGAGCTTGATTGCGCCCGTCTGCGCGAACGGGCGCTCGCCGGCGCCTAACGACCTGGTCGTTGGGGCTGATTTGTGGCCGCGGCGGCGCACTTTAGACTCGCGCGCGATCGCTCCTGAACCGGAAACTCGGCGAGCGGGGCGGCTGAGAAATTTTTGAGCCACTAACGTGCTTGCTCGTGCGCTCGCGCGCGACGCGCCGAATCAGAGCGCCCCTATGCAAGCGGAAGTGCGGCCGTCTCGAGCAGGCAATTCAATTAGGCGCTGCCAGCCGGCGAGCGGGTCGCATGCTCGCGGCCGCACTCGCGCGCTCAGTGGGACCCGAACAATGGCCAGAGTGCCCGCATGACGACTGGCTCGTCGGTTTAAAATCTAATTTGGCGCCGGCGACAAGCGCGCCGCCCACGCGTCACACCGACCACGACGACGACGACGACGACGCCGGCGACTTTTTCCCTCCACTTCCGCTCTCGATCGCTGTCAATCTCGCGCGCATACAACGCTCGAGCGCAACTTTCAACGGGCGCTCAATCAAATCTAACTCGATTGGCGCACGCCGACAGGCGACACAGACACACTGACAAGCGGACGAGCGAATGCGAGCGCGAGAATGGGAAACAAATTGAATGCATTATTCCTCGGCCGTCGCCGATTCGGTCGCCCGGTCGGTCGCTCGAACTCGTTCGACTCGCGAGTGTTTCGATCGATCGCGCGACAATTACACGAATTGATATTCGAGCCCAGCGGCCGGGCGGTCGCCATCGCGATCGCAAGTGAGTCACGCGCGCGCCGTCGCCGCGAACTGCAGACGGCGAAAAAGTGGCGCCCATATGTACGCGTGTGTCGGGGGTGCGCTAGGCGGCGATAAGAAGTCGCCGGCCTCGAGGAGCCGCTGACCAGCGTGACGGCAACGCCGCGGCCGCGCCACAAGTGCCACAAGTGTGCGCGTCTGTTGGTGATTGATATCGGCGCTTTGCGGGCAGATTGCATAAGCAAGCGGCGCCCGAGTTGCATAATGCGCGCCGCGCGACGTCGTGCGCATGCCAAGTTGGCCAAGTGCGCGCGTCTGGGGGGCCGAGTAAAAACAACTGGCCCGATGGAAAAGTCAAATGGGCAGAGGGGGGCGTCCGAAATTGAGCGCCGGGCTCGAGAGAGAAACAGAGAGAGAGAGAGAGAGAATGAGATTTATGTGCGGGCGCGCACAAGTCGCGAATGTCGCTATGCAACCGCAGCGCGTGCGCGCTGTTTATAGCTCGCAAAGAGCTGTGCATTTTTGCCACTCGGCCGGCCGAATGGGAGCCGCTCGCCTCCTCGGCTCCACCGCTCAAACGAGGCCCGACTGTCCGCCGAGTGGGCGGTGCTGAGATTTGCCTCCGTGCCGCCCCCATATCGCACGGGCGCCGACTCGACTTTGCGGCCGGCGCGCACGTGCCCCCGCCGGCCCAGACACGACGAGCGGCCGCAGACACGCGCGAGCCAGGTGGTTGTTATGCAATCGCGTCGCTGATTATCGAAAATATTCATCTCGAGCGTGACGCCGCCGCGTTCGCGCTCTCCCGCTGACCGAATGACCTCGAGACACGCGCGCGCCCAATGAACTCCATTGGCCGTCGGAGTTGTCGGTTATTTTGCTCGTCGCGGCGGTCGTCGTGTCGGCCGGACGTCGGGCCATTGCGCGCGCGCTGGACTTGACACCTTGGCCGCCGCCCACTTTGAAACAAATCGCAAGCTACACGAGGGCCGCACTGGCTTCCACCGCCGCCGCCGCCGCCGCCTCGTCCAGGAAGTGGGCGATGTTTGTGGACTTTGGGGCCGGCGGGCGACTCTGGCGGCGCCGGCGATCGCGCGCTAACGATCGTACACGAGGCAATTTGTCGCACTGGCGCGAGCTGACTCATCGGCGCGGCGCTGAAATATCGCCCGCGCGTCGCAAACTTCTGCTCGTCGCCGTCAGCGTTTGCGAGTGTCACTTGGACTTTGTGGCGCGCCCAAGGCGACGGCGAGCTGCTCGAGTCGGTCGGCCGGCCGGCTGGCTGGCTGGCTGGCTGGCTGGCTGGCATATTGGCGCCTGTCACAATCGCGCGACTCCACTAGAGCGTGGCCGCTGTGGCCGGCGCTCTGGTGGAGTCGGCCGCCCGGCCGTCCGTTTAATTTGCGCTCGCCCGCCGCCGCCGCCGCCTAGCGACCGGCCGACTTGAGCTCCGCCCACTCGGTCGGCGGCTCGCGCGGCCCTCAAGTCGGCGACGGCCGCTGGTCAGCCGAGTGAAAGTAATGGCGGCGTCGCGGCGGCGGCGGCGGCGGCAAACGACTCGAGTCGGCGCCACTCGACGGGCGCCAGACGAGCTCATGAAAAGTCGGGCGCGACTTCTTGACACCTCGCGCGCGCACGCGCGCGTCTGATATAATTTTAATTCAATTTCAAGCGCCCTCGCCGGCTCACAGGCGCTGGTTCGCCCGCCGGCGAGTTGAATGCGCGGCACGTGAGAACTCTGCCGGGCGGCGGCGTTTGTTTGTCTGTTTACAAATGATTACGACGCCCGCCGGAGCCGCCGCCTCTGCTGCTCGGCGATTATAAACTCGCACGCCCTTTTTAATAACACCAGCGCGCGCCGGAAGTGGCGCGCGCATGACTCATGGCGAGCTGAGCGGATATTCAATCAAGAGCGCGGCGCTAATTATCAGGCGCCCGCGCGCGCGTGCCTAATGAGCAGGCGAGCCGGAGATCAGGAGGCGCCGGCGGCAAGGCCAAGGAGGCCGATGAAGTGGTGGCTCTTGCGGGCTGGCGGCGGCGGCGGCGGCGGTTGAGAGGCGCCCGCCAGCGCACAATGGGCCCGAACAAAGGGGCGACCGCAGCGCAAGTCGCTAGGCGCCCCTTGTGCGCATGTGCTCGCGCCGACGCGCGTGTTTGTTTGCGCGCGCACTCGCACTCACAAAGCGGCCCGGCCGCAATGTTATTTCAACTCGTCCACGCGACCAGACGACACGCGCCACCGCCGGCGCCCATCGGCCCCGTCGCGCCTTTGTGGCCATTGTCGAACTGGCACTCGCTCGCCGACTCGAACGAGCGCCGCCGAAGACTCCGGCGCCGACTTGACGCCCGCGACGACGCGCACTATTACGCAACATTGAACATCAAGTCCGCCGGCGAATATGCGCCCGCCGCGAGCGATCGTGAATGTTAATGATCTAAAGTGAGCGGCCACGAGCGCGCCAGCAAGCAGGCGAGTGGGCGCGGAGACAAAAGTGACGGTCGCGGCTGCAAATATGACAAAATGGATGTGCTGTTCGTCATTAAGCCAGCGAGGAAATATTGAAAGGCCGTGGGCGAGTTTAAATTGAATTCTCGGCCCCAGCCAACGAACGGCCGGCGACACGGAATCAGTGACAGCGAGCGCCCGTCTGAGTGGTAGTGTGTGTGGGAACGCGCGCGCAATCGCGGGCGGCCCGGAGATTGCGTAACAAGCGAGGCATAAACGTCGGCGCCGTCGAAGCACTTGAGCTGCGGGCAGTCGGCGCGAGACACGAGAGATTGCATACATTTGAAATCTCAATCTGAGATCTTGAGCGGGCAAAACAAACAGACGCTCACACACATACACAGCCACGGACACACACACACACACACACACACACAGATGACAAGGCGGCGCATGTTTGCGGTCAAAATTAAATACGAGCCCGCGGCCCGCAAGCGGAGGCCGTAGATTCGCGCGACAGCGAGACGAACAGATTCGGCCACCAGATAAGCGATCCGGTCGATGGGCGCGCGAAATCCGGCCCGCAAGTTTGTCGCCCGTCGCCCGTCGCCCAGAGTCGAGTCAGCGCAGGGCGGAGCCGCCCACGCGAACTCTGCAACGTTTGCATAATTCACACGCGCACGCGCACGCCGACGTCGGCGCGACCGCGAACGCCGGAAAGAAGCTAAATTATCACAATTATAATCGAATTGCGCTCGCTTGGACCGGGCGGCCAGAGGGCGCTGACGCCGAGGCCAACGACGACGACCACGACGACCACGACGACGCCAATCAACGCAAAGAGAGCGAGCGCGGGAATCGAGTTGTGTGGCTGTGGGCATTGTTTGCTCGTCCGACGGGCGGCGCGGGAAATAAAGTGTGCCTCTAGCAAGCATCAAGTCGGCGGCCACGAACTTTGCACAGCCGACGCAGAGTCGCGACCAAAGTGACCCGACGACGAGGCGAACGACGAGCACGAGGCCCGCCAAGAGCCCCGCCTCCATCAATCATCGTCCCGGCGCCGTCGGAGCAGTTGCGCCAGTGCTTCGGCGCGCCCGGCGGACTAGCGAACGGGCGCGGGCGCCGAGTCGGAGCGATCAAAATTTCGTCAAGATTAGAGCGCACGAGCGAGCGCACAGCGCACTCCAAGTGCACACAATCGCGCACACGCGGCGCCCGCTCGCTCGTTTGCCCTCCAAAGTGCCATAGGGTCGCTCACGAGCGCCCCGAGCACACCTGCGCGCCCGCTTGCGCCCGGATATCAATCTCAGCCAGCCAGCCAGTCGCCAGCCAGCGGGCCGTCGCGCGCCAACGATATTTCGAGTGACTCGGGTCGTTCTAGTGGGCCAGTGAGCCAGTGGATACATTACGCGCCACCGATTTAATGATGAATTGTCTCGTGCGGGCCGCCTGATTTTGCAGCGACCCGCGCCAGATAAGCGGCCCACTACCACGCAAGCCATCGAGCCGCTCCTGCGACTCCCAAGTCCATAACCCGACGACAGGGGCGGAAGTTGCGCAACTTCCGCCGGCGGATCATTAGGCGAGCGCGAGAGTGACCACCGGGGCGCCCCAAAGAGCGCATTTGCATTGAGAGCGAGTCGGCGAGGCGTCGCCATGAGCGCGCGCAGATAATGGAAATTTGAACCACCAAGACGACGACGACGACGGCCACGCACAGGCGCAAGCAGTCAATATGGAGCTCCAGTTCGGTCAGGTGGACTCGAGACTTTGCTCGCACCTGGTGACCGACCTGGCCCACGACTACCCGCACCAGCACAGCCTCGCCCGACTACGAACACGCTACCGGAAGTCCTTCAAGTACAAGCACAAAGTCAGTGGGGCCGATGTAATCCGCGGTGGCGGCGCAAGAAATGCCACAAGACGCTGTGATACGAACAGGTGGCGGTGGCGCGCGGCCGTCGCGGCACTATGGATGCTGGTAGTCGCGGCGCCCGCCACCCACGCCTTCTGTCCGGCCAGGTGCGTGTGCAACGACGCCGAGCTGTGGGCCAACTGCACGCGCGTGGCCAGCATCTCCATCGTGCCCATGACACTGAATCCTCAGCTCAAGCGACTGACACTCACGCAGCTACCGCTAAGTGAGCTGTCGAACTCCCTAGCGCTTTACAGACAGCTCGAGCGGCTCGAGCTGAGCGGCAATCAGTTGCGCTCGATTCGCTACGAGAACTTCAACTTCAAGTCGGCGCCCAGTTCGATGACAGTCGCCAGCAGTCCGGGCGAGCCGCGCGCCGCCGAGCTGTTCGCGCGCCACTTCAAGCAGTCGCTCGACAAGCAGCTCAGCTCGGCCACCAACGACCTCCAGGGTTCGAGTCCAGCCGCCGCCGCCGCCGCCGCCACCGACTCAGTCCGGTTTCACTTGCGCGAGCTGCGTCTCGCGGACAACAGGCTGGAGCAGCTTGGCGAGCCCGAGCTGGCGACGAGTCAGTCGCACCTCCAGGATGACTCGGCGGCTGGAGCAGCGACTGAGCTGCTGCGCGCGCACCAGCTCGAGCGCGCCGCCCCCTTCCTGACGCTGGGCCAGCTCGAGCTGCTCGACCTGGCGGGCAACAAGTTGGCTCGCCTCCAGGCGCACGTGTTCCTGGGCCTGTCGCGCCTGCGCCGCCTGGACCTGTCGCGCAACCAGCTCGAGTTCATCGAGCGGCGCGCGCTCGTGGGCCTGCTCGAGCTGGAGTGGCTCAGTCTGTCGCACAACCGACTGGCGCGCCACCAGGCGCAGCTCGTGCAGCTGGGCCGAGCCTTCTGCATGGGCCCGCTCATGGAGCTGCGCCAACTCGAGCTGAACGACAACGCGCGCGAGCTAAGTCAGTCAGGCGGCGGCGGCGAACGCCAGCTCAACGTGTTGCCCGGCCAGCTGTTCGCCTGCGCGCCGCGGCTCGTGCGCCTCGAGCTGCGCGCCCTCCAGCTCAAGTACGTGCAGCCGGGCGCCTTTGAGCGACTGACGCGCCTCAAGTCGCTCGACCTCAGTGATAACCCGTTTCGAACAAGTGCCCTTTGGACTGGAGCCGGGCGAGCAGCTGGAGGCAGCGCGCGGCGACCGGCTCGACGTGGAGGACGCCGAGCAGGACGACGAGCGCGCCAACCGGACCGAGCTGGCCGGCCTGGTGGAGCTGAAGCTCAGTCGCACGCTCATCGAGTTCGTGTCGGTGCGGACGCGCGCTTTCCAGCAGTTGCGCCAGCTCGAGCGCCTCGAGATGCGCCAAATGCCTCAGCTGGTGAGCTTCGACTTGGCCGCGCTGGTGCCGCCGCTGAGTCGCGCCGCTCGCGCGCAGCCAAGCGCGCCCGTGAGTCAGCTCCGCGAGCTTCAGCTCGACCACAACGTCCGCCTCCAGTCGTTCCACTCGTCCAGTCGCGAGCCCCTGCGCCTGCCCAGCCTGCGACTGCTCGATTTGCGCGGCTCGGCCGAGCTGCGCGAACTTCAGCTCGACCGGATTCTGGAGCTGGACTCGCCCGCTGCGGCCGGTCGCGCGGACTCGCTCCAGGTGGACTTGAGCGAGTCCAATCAGCTCAACTGCAGCGCCTGCCACATGTCCTGGCTCATCGAGGCCTTCCGCGAGCGCCGACCAGGCGGCCCCATCGGCGGCCCGCCCCCCTCGTCGGCGAGCGGGCCGGGCGCGGGCTGGAGCCCCATCCCCTTTGATCCCTACAACGCCTTCGGACTGGCGCTGGGCGTGGGCGGCGGCGGCGTGGGCGGCGTGGGCGGCGGCCGAAGAGCGCGCGTCGAGCTGCTCAACTCGGACCTCATCAACTGCGCCTGGCCCTTCAGCATGCCCCTGATTGAGCTCATTAACCTCGAGACCAACTACGCGCCCCTGTTCACTCGCGACGCCGCCTGCCGACACGAGGCCGCCGAGGGACTTCCATTGGGCGCCGACGGCGGCGCAGGTGCACTGTCGCCGCCGCAGCCCTCGCAGCAGTTGCATCCGGCCGCGCCTTACCACCACCAAGACCAAGCGCGGCAGCAGCTGCGCCACCACTTTGCCGCCCGTCGGCCCCAAGCGGCGCACTTCCAACCGCCGCCCACAGCAACACCACCGCCGGCCGGCGCAACCACCGCAACCACCGGCGCCACCGCGGGCGCCCCGCACACAACCACAAGCGCGCAGACGCTCACCTTGGCCGCGCTGGCGCTGGCGAGCGTGGCCGTGGCCGGGGCGCTGCTGGCGCTCCTGTGGCGCCTCCGCCTCCTGCTCGCCGAGCGCCGCCGACTGGGCGCCGCCAGCAAGACGGCGGCGCCCGGCGGCTCGCCCTCGGCCAGCTTCACGGCCACCAGCTCGCTCGAGTCGCCCGCCTCGAGCAGCTCGCGCGGCCGCCTGGCCGCCGGAAGTGGGCGGCTCCCGCCGGCGGGCCCCGCGCAAATGGGCGTGTCGCCGGTGGACAGCTCGCACTATTACTACTACGTGCCCGCGGGCGTGGCGGCGGCGGCGGCTGCGAGCGCGGCCGCCAGCATTGCTTCCAAATCAGAGCGGCCGCTTTTCGGGGGCGCTGGCGACATGTGGCGAAGCGAGCGTGGCAATGGCGTGGCCACGAGCGGGCGGCCAGAGCGCTGGCGAACAATTGGACATTGGCCACGACCACGTCGGCGGCAGACAGAATAAGAAATTAAACTTAGAGGCAATTTATTTTTTCACTCTCGCCGCCGCCTGAGAGCGGCGGCCGCGTGCCACCACCACGATCCCGCGCCGCCGCCACGACCACCGGCGCCCCAGCGACAGGCGCCCGACCGGCCCTGGCCGCCCGCCGTCTACGCGGGCCGCCGCCCCCGCGGGGCCGGAAGTCCCGCTGTACGCAGCTCTGTACGGCACCGCACCTGGCGCGCCGCCGCCGCTGGCGCCGCCCCCGCCGCCCGGCGAGATTGTGCGCGCGCCGGCCGCGAATCATTATTCAATTTGCGACCCACAACGAGAGCCCGCGGCCGAGGCGGCGCCGCGACGAGTGGCCGCGCCGGAAGTGGCCCACAGCCAGGCCGCCGGCCAATTACAACATCAACAACATCAACAGCACCAACAACTCCACCAACAACTTCAACAACATCCTCAACAACACCAACAGCAGCGTCACGGCGGCGCCCAAGTTGCGGCCGCGGCGCCGTCGCCGATGAGGACGCAACTCGATGACAACAATTACACAAATGGCCACCACTTGAACAATCAATTGCGCCACCACTCGTGAGCAAGGCGCCGCACGACGACCAGGCCCACGCCCCGGGCCGCGCCCAATCAGCGGCCAGCGAGGCGCGCGCGCGCCCCAATGTGCGCTTGTGATAATAAACGCGCGCCTGGCGCGCATGATAATAGAGAGCTCGCATGGCGGCGTACGGAAAGCGTTTCGCGTGCTCCTCGCGCCGAGTCGTCCAGTTAGTGGGCGTGTGAGTATGTGTGGGCGTGTTGGCGTGTGCGAGTGTGGCCGAGAGGCGCACCTGCTGTCGAGTGGCCCGGCGGACGCGAGTGCAATCAGCCGAGTGGGCGCCGAGTGGTCGTCGAGTGGCCGCATCCGTGCGCGCGGCTCGTCTACGTGACTCTGGCCCGCGCGCGCCCATTAAGACCGACTCACGGCCAACAACAACAACAACAACGAGCACCACCGCCACGCCGACGACCAGACAAAGTGCTCGCCCGGAATCAATTGGCCGGCTCGTTTGCCGCGCTCGCCACCACTTTGCACGCGTTTCCGGCGCCCACTCGGCGCCTCTCTCCCTTTCTCTTTGGCCGGCCAGGAGGCTAGTGAGCGGCGGCGGCGGCGGCGGCGGCGGCGGCGGCGGCGGCGGCGGCGGCGAACGGGCTCGCCAAAGGAAGCAGTTGTCTCAAAAATGAAAAATTAAACCCGAGACCTGATGATGTGCGGCCCGGCTGGCGCTCGACCTGGCGGCCGGACGTCGGGCGCGCGGGCGGCGGTAATGAGGGCCAATTTGTCGGGCTGCCCGGGCACGTCGGCCAATTTAGTGGCCGTTTCGCTGACCGCAAGACGCGCGCGCCCCTCAAATTGGGCGCCGCCGAGCGCATCGGGCGCTCTGTTTGCGCTCAGCCAGTCGCCGTCGTCGTCGTCGTCGCGCTCGTCGGCCGACTGTCGCCACAGTGAGGGCGCCAAAAAAGTCCACCCAAAGTCTGGACGTGACCGCCAGTTTGATTCAAATATTAATATGGCCACGCGCGCGCCGCCGTCGCCCGCCCGCCCGCCGACGCCAAATATCATTACGAGGCCGGCGGCTCGTCGGCCTAGCGATGTCACCCGCCGCCGCCGACTCGCTCCATCGACAGCTGGCGTGGACTCGAGCGCCCGAATCACGACGCTCGTGCGCTTTGTCGCCACTCTGAGCGCGGGCGTGGCCTCGGCGGGTGTGGGTGTGCATAATTTTGAGGCGCTCAATTAGTGGGCGCGCGTGTGGCGGCGGCGGCGGTGGTGGCGCGCACACAAAGGCGAGCTCGGCACAAAAGGAGGGGCGCCCCAGTCGAGTGGAGTCGATCGTGTCGAGCGTGTCGCCCGCAATCGATCAATTGTTTTGAGCTTAGCGCACAATCGGCGCCGACAAGCGCGCGCGCGCCACGAGAGCGTCGTCGCTGGTCGACTTCCGGACATCGATCTCGGTGGCGCTCGAACGCTGAGGCGCGACGAGCGCACGCAACTGATGGAATCGGCGGCCACGAGCCAATGATTGACCCGCCTGATTGCTTCTCTAAACGCTCGCCCCCGCGCCCACGCAGTTAGTCCGCTCGACGACAAGGGCGCGGTGCTGAGTGGGCGCTGACTCGACGAGCGCCCGAATCCAATCGGACAATTGTGTCCTCGTGGGCACGACGGACAAAAAAAAATCGCGCCCACGCCAACGCCGGACACGCGTCGAGTTGTGCAATAACAAATTGCGGCCGCCTCTTCATTATTGCCGCCAGAGTCGGCCGACGAGCGGCTTTGTGCTCGGCCGCCGGTGGCCTCGTTTCCGGCGCGGCCGAGCTCGAGCGCGCGGTCAGCTCGTCGCGGTCATGCGCGCGGATAAAGAGGCGCGGATTTGGCGGCGGCGGCGACGGCGGCGGTCTCGAATAAATAAAAGGCTCGGCCACTCGAACGGCGCTGGCGAATGCATTCAGCTGGACAGCGGTGGCGACGGCGCAAAGCTTTGCCCTACAGCGCCGAGCCGGAGCTTAGACATAAAACATGACAAAGTGCGCGGGGCCGCGCGCGCTCCAATTTGGAGACAGCGCCCGCAGAGTGACGCCGACTCGAATCTGGGCCGGGCGCGGACGCCCCCGCCCCGGCGCCGAGCTAAGTGGGCGCGACCGCCACACATGAGCGCCAGTTTAAAGTGGCGGTCGCCGGAGTTCAGACACACAGACAGCGGTGTAGAATGTCTGCAGGTGTGAAATACTGCGCGGCAGACATCTTGAGGCGCACGAGCGCCGGCGATGGGCATCTAATTGGCCGTCACGAGACTGCGTGCGGGGGGGGGGCGCCTCGGGAGCCCACCTTGAGCCACGCACAGGTCGTGATTAATGAACTGCGGCGCGCCATTATCATCATTAATTGTGCAGCCGGCGAGGCTGAGGGTCGCTCGGCCTCGAGCTGGCAATCAGCGGGGTCGCGCGACGCCACTTCCGGTGTCGAGCGAGGCGCCCGAGTTCAATCAGTGCCGAGGCTGTGATTGGACAGAGAGCGGAGTTTATCGAAAAGCGAGCGAGCGAGTGCGGCGAGCAAATTGAAGCGCCGTGAGAGTCGCGCCGGCGGTGGCGCCGGCCCGACTCGGTGGCGGAATGCGCGCTCGCCGCCGCCGCCGAGCGTAGTTTCCGCTCGACTCGTTCGAGAATCTCGCCGGCATCTCGAGAGTGCGCTCCACCGGCGCCACGGCCGCCGCCAACTAATTTGGTCTTGGCGACGAGGCAACGGAACTTGGCGCCCGGCTCGCAGCTCGCGGGCGCAAACCAAATTAGAGCTGAAACTCGCTGGACGGCTCGACCAAGCCGACTGAGCGGAGACTTTGTAGGCCGGCTCTCAACTTGGAGCTGGCGGTGGTCATCCGACGGGCGCTCACAATGCGCGAACGGAAATGCGGGAGCGCCACGGAGGAGCCAAATTCATGAGTATCGCCGCCGACTTGTGACCTCGTTCGCGGCCCTCCTAATGGACGCGCGTCGAGCGCGAGCGCGAGCGCACGTCCGCCGGCGAGATCGCCGGCTCGCAGACGCCGCCCCCGCGCCGATATGAGTGGGCTCCGCGCTAATTAATAGCTGGCACGCACAATCTGAACGCGCCTATCTGGCGGCCGGCCGCTCACCTTGGCGCGCGTGTGCGCACAATGGAAACTCGAAAGGCCCATTATCATTATTGCGCAATCACTGGGCGTCCGCCGGTCGGGCCGACCGGGCCGCCGACGAGTGCGTCCGGTGCAGTTCGCCCAGGCGCCCCGACGAGTGGGGCCCGCGCGGGTCGAGCACACAATGTGTTGTCACGAGCGAAACGGGCCGCTCCGTTCGCAAGTTAATTGAGTGGCCGTTTGCTCGACTCGGGGGCGTGGGCGCGAGAGCGATCGCGAGTGCAACCCGATGCGCCTCGTTGGCGACTGCCGGCGCCTGCGGTCTCTGGGGGACGCCAACGAGCCCTTGTCGGCGCCGTGTCTCGCTGGCGCCCGCCCCGCCCCCGGGCCCACTAATTTCCGTTCAACTTTCACCTTCATTTCCTCCGTGTCAACCGACACACACACACACACACATACACACACATAGCGACATAGCGACACAGCGACATAGCGACATAGCGATACGGCCACATAGAGACGCGCAGATTGTGATCTGTGCTCGGGGGCGGCGACGAGGGGGCGAGGAGAGGCGTCATCGAGGCGACCCGCTGGCGCCATCTGTGATCGTGGCGCTTCACCAAGGATTGGGTTCAGCTGTTTTTGCGGCGCCTGCTCGTGTTTATGTTCGCGCAACCGCCACATCAGCACTCACAGGTGAGCGGCGGGCGACGTCGATCCGGACGGGCCAGGCCCTCATAATCGCATCCGATCAATTAACAGCCAGGTGTGAGAGCCGCCACAAAGGTCCAGGTCCACGAGAGCCACGACTGAGGAGAATCGACCTCATGCAAGTGAGCACGGGCCAGGCGCACTCGGACGCGGCGCATCACCCGTACCGAGATCCTTATCGGCGCCCGCGCGTCTTCGCCGATTGCCCGACTCAGAGGCGTGGTCGCTGAAGAGACAAACACAAGCCACAGACACACATTGTATTGTATACAAGAAATCCCTGCGAACGACCCCCTTGTTGTTGTTATATTAGACTGTTATCAGATTATTGTTGTCAGACGAGCTCGGCGAGACGAATCTGGATATTCTGGATATTGGCGATGGCTGCGACCGCCACCACGAGCAAGACACCCGAATGGGCAGGCAAACATTACGACGATAAGAAGTGACTATCTGGGCAAACTTTAAGCGCGAGACTGTGCGAAATGTCCGAGTTGGCGTGGGTTTGTTTGCGCTGCTCGTGGAGCTCATCATGAATTCGTTTGGCTCTGGCGGCATTTTTGCGCATTTTTGCGGCCAGCACTCGGTTTGTCTCCTCTAAATGCGCCAAATAACGTCCACCGAAACCACCACAGCCAGTCCACACTATCGACCAACGAGCCGACTCGCCGCCCGCACCACCGCCTCCTCCGACATCCGAGTGTCTTCGGCACAAGGCAAACATCTGGCCACTTCGGCGGCGGCTTCCTCACTCGAGCCATTGGTGCTCGTGGGAGCCCACCGACTCGACTCGACGCGACTCAATAGCAACAGCCCGGCCCGGCCTCGGGCGCGGCCAACAATAGCGCCGCCGCACAGGTCGCTTACGTAAGGCCGCGCCTAGTGCAACACAGGCGCACACAGTCGCTCGCTCGTCGTCGGTGTAGTCGCTCGGTCGCAGGCAAACAACACACTGATATATACATATACACTAGTGCAACTTGGTGGTGGCCAGTGCACGAGTGTGTTGTGTGTGAGCCTCTACGCCTCCGACACGACGACGAATCCACGAGCCGCTACTAGACGGGCGTTAGCGAGCGAAAAGTGTCGACGGTGTTGGAGCGGGTGTTCGAGGCATTAGTGGCGACGGCGATACAGAACACACACAGGGGTGTTGATTTGATTGAGACGCGCCGCGCGAACAGGTGAACAGGTGAGCGAGAGTCATTTGTGTGTGTGTGTGTGTGCGTGTGTGTGGAGCTCGCGCTCATTAGGCCGGCAACTCTGAGTGCGCGCCGCTCCCCCGAGACCACACACACACTGTAAACAGCGCCCCACACAGCGCTCATTAGCACACCACAGAGGCCACTCGGGCAAGCACTAGTTCGCCACTGTGAGCGCCAAGATGAAGCCCGAAGACGTCAATTATCACCACTATTCGCTCACCTTTCCCGCCGACGAGGTGCGCCAGCGCTTCAAGGACGTGCGCTTCGTGCTGGTGGCCGGCTGCGCACAGCGCGTCGAGGCGCAGGCCCACTACCTGGCCGAGAAGCTGTTCGACGGCGTGTCGCTGGCCAGAGAGTCGCTGGAGCAGCTGACACGGCCCCGCAGCCGCTTCACACTCTTCAAACTGGGCCCCTGTCTTCTCAGCAACCACGGCATGGGCGCCGCCTCCATGTCCATAGCGCTGCACGAGCTCTTCCTCATGTGCCAACAGGCGCGCGTGATCGGACTCGTGACAGTGCTCCGCTTCGGCACCTGTAAGTTTAGCTCCCGAAGTGGCAGTCGCGTGTGCACTCTTGCATGCGCTCCATACAATCTGACCAATCTCACCTCCACCCAACCAATAACTCTCTTGGTTCCATCTTGCGACCACAGGTGGCGGCATAGGCGTGCCCGCGGGCACCCTGTGCATCTCGAACAAGGCGCTGGACCCGCTGTTCCAGGACTTCGTGGAGCTCAAGGTGTGCATGGAGCTGGTGAAGCGGCCCTGTGTCATGGACATGGCCACGGCCACGCTGCTCGAGCGCCTGTGTCGCGAGCACTCGGGCGCCGCGACGAGCGCCGAGCTGGGCGCCTTTCAGGTGCGCTCGGGCGCAACAATTGGCACCAACGACTTCTACGAGGAACAGGGCCGCACGAACGGCGCCATCTGCGAGCACACGCTCGCCGACAAGACGCGCTTCCTGGAGCGCGCCCGCGAGCTGGGCGTCATCAACTTCGAGATGGAGTGCAACTACCTGGCCGCCATGTGCCACAAGCTCCAGGTGAGCTTCGGCGTGCTCGACGTGGCGCTCACCGACCGGCTGGTCACCGATCAGGTGGAGCTGACGCCGGAGCAGATGGCTCTCTTCGAGCGGCGCCTCTTCTGGCTCAACGCGCTCTTCATCAAGCACAAGCTCTCGGGCGGCGGCCTCTGAGATTCGTCTGGAGAGATCTCGTCTGTGGTTGTTGTTGCGTGCGATCCTGGACGAGGCGCAGGAGGCGTGTGCTCGCGCCGGCACGCGCCATTAGGTCTAGGCGTTGCCTTGCGCCGCCCACCAAGACACACACACACTTTCTCTGACACACAGGCGCCAGACAGACACAGACAGACACACACACACTCAATAAAGACTAGCCCGCGCACCTGCAGGTTCTTGTTGGTCGCGCGCATACCGCTACCTTTCGCCGCGCGGGCCCGCCCCCTCACTGAAGTGGCGCCGGCGTAACCCATGGCGATCGCTCACAGATCGAGCTCCCGTTGTCTTCGAAGCCGTCCCATTAGGAGCGCGTCATTACGGATCTGCCGACGTGACGAGACCGGCGCGGCCATGGGCACACCCCAGAGAGTTCGGCGCGCCTCCATCAGGCGCCAGCCGAGGGCGAAGATGACTCACGGCCGCGAGTCAGTCGATGTGCACTCTGCGTGCGGGGCCGGGGCTGGGCCTGGCCTCGGCGAGAACACTTCCGCTCGGCGAGCTAGCGAGCGAGCGAGCGAGCAAGCGAGCGAGCAAACTCTCCGGCCGGCCAGTCGACAGATAGAGATTGGCTCTCAACACAAAGCAATTAGTCGGCCGCAACCACCAGCACAGCGCAGACGATCCATCACCCACTCATTCACTCAGTCGCCACTCTAAGCCCACCGGCGAGCTGACCAGCGCCCGACAAAGCCGTCGAGCCCTCGCACACACAGACACGCGCGCGCTTTCGCTCGGTCCGCCCGCAAACACCGCCTGCAATCAATCAAGAGATCCAGACACTGGCGCACATCCAGACAGTCCCGGCGCCAGCAGGTAAAATGACCGGCCCGAGTGGACAGCACCGCACGGCGCTAGTGACCGGCTCGAGCAACGGCATCGGCGCGGCGCTCGTGCGCCGCCTGGCCCAGCTCGACTTTAAGCTGGTGGTCACCGGGCGCTCGGCCGACGACGTGCGCCGCGTGGCCGACGAGTGCGCCCGCGAGTCGCCCGCGCGCCTCCGACCGCTCGAGGTGGTGGCCGAGCTGGAGCTCGAGGCGGACGTCGAGCGATTGTTCGAGTCGGCCATGGACCACTTTGACGGCCGGCTCGACTTGCTCGTCAACAACGCCGGCTTCTCGAAACTGCTCGACCCCCAAGCGACGCCCGGCCAACAGTACGCCAACTTCAAGCGCACGCTCCAGGTGAACACCAGCTCGGCCGTCTACCTGACACTGCTCGCCAGCGAGCCGCTCCGCCAGACCGCCCGCAGCTCGGGTGCCTCGACGAGCGTGGTGAACGTGTCGTCGGTGGCCGCCATCAGGCCGCTGGCCGATTTCGCCTACTGCGCCAGCAAGGCGGCGCTCAACATGTTCGCCAGCTGCATGGCGGCCGAGCTGGGCCCCGAGGTGCGCGTCAACTCGGTCCTGCCCGGGCCCATCGAGACCAAGATCATCGAGCGCAGCGGCCAGTCGCTCGACAACTTCAAGGCGGCCTCCGAGCTGATGTCGCCCACTCGCCGCATCGGCCAGCCCCCCGAGGTGGTCGAGGCGGTGGTGTACCTGAGCGACCCCGAGCGCGCCAGCTACGTGAGCGGCGCCCAGCTTCTGGTCGACGGCGCCATCACGTGTGCACAGATGCGCTTCTGAGCGCGCCTGTCGCCTACGACGACAAAGAGGAAGAGAGCGAGTATTAAACAGCAACAACCAGCGGGCGAGCGTGGGCGTGCTCATCGTTGTTGTTGGAGGACAAGTTTTAGTCGCTGTCATGCTGTGATTATTGCTAGCCTCATTATTACTATTGGTATTATTACGTTTCCTCTCTCTGTCTATGGCTGTATTTCCGGTACTCTCTGCATCCGTAGCTGGCGCCCGCCACTGTCTAGACGGAAGCCAGACGTAGGCGGCGGCGGCGACGGTGACGGCGGGCGCGCCTGTGCGCCGGCGCGCTCATTAGTGGCTTTTAACGTGGCGCGCGCTCGCTGCGAGTGCGCGCGCCCGGACGGAAGTGGGCGCATACCTGCGCGCGGGCACGCCCGCTTGATACTATGGCGTTCAGGTTTGGAGCGCCGCGAGGCCGTTGTTGCGGAGCGCCGGCGGCGGCGGGCGCGGGGCGAGCATTCCGTTGTGTCCGTTGTAGTGGTTGGCCTGGTGGTGCTGGTACAGGTTGGCGTTGTAGTGGTTGGCGGGCGCGGCGTTGGAGTTGAGGCGCCGCTTGGCCGCGTTGCTCGTGGGCTCGGGCGCGCGCCAGTCGAGGCAACTGAGAAACTTGCGGAACTCGGCCCTGAAGACGCCTGCGAGCGAGTGAGGCGAGAGTGTGTTAGCGGGCCGAACAGATTTTTGCATACAACTGCAACTTACTTTGCGTCAGCCACTAAGCCGCCGCAAGTAAGTTGCCGACTGGGTTGCACTAGACTGACTTGTGACAACTTGTCACGAGCTTTGGCCGTGCGAGAGTGCGCGCCAAATGCATAGGCGCACCTGGCGGCTCACGCCCGACCTCCACACCACTGGCCCACACTTACTATTCATGTGATTGTAGATTATCGGATTGATGGCCGAGTTGAGGTAGCACACGCAATGGGCCAACATCGAGAGTGTCGAGGTGACGTCTGTCTGGGGAATGTCGTCGATGAATTGTCTGCGCGCGCGCGCCAGTGGTTACGGCTCGTTAGAGCTCAAGTTCTAATTACCACGAGACACTCAATTAAAACACACGAACGAGCGTTCGCACTCTCGTCTGTTCAATTGTTCGTGCACGACAAGAAGAGACGCAGCTCGAGCGCAGACACTCGGCAGGTGTGGAGCGCACACTTACCGCAAAAAGTTGATGAGGTGCACGGGCAGGTAGCAGATTCCAAAGAGGACCACGATGGCCGTGAGCATCTTGGCCGCCTTCCGGCGCGACTCGAGCTTGCTCTTGTTGTGCATCGTCAGGATGAACACGTTCGCGCTCGAGTCCGCGTTGAAGCTCGTCATCGGTATGGGAATCTGGGCCACCGGCTCGCGCCTCGGCCCGCTCACCTCCTTCGGCAGCTCTGCGCCTGCACCACTTCCGGTTTCAGCGCCGCCGCCGCCGCCGCTCAATCCATTCCGGTGGCGAGGCGGCGACTTCAAGGGCCTGGTGGTGACGGTCGCCGCGCCCGGCGCTGCTTTGGTGGAGCGGAAGCTGGCGTTGTGCGAGTCCAGGTCGACCAGAGTGACGTTGGTCTTGCTCGCCTCGGGCGGCTCGGCCGCCTCGAGGGGCACCAGTTCCTGGAGCTGGTGGGCGGGCGCGCGCGCCGACAGCCACCAGCTGCGACAGCGGCGAGCGGTCGCGGACTTATCACATACAGAGGACGGGCCCACTTCCGGTGAGCTCGAGTTGAGCGAGTCGCTGAAGCCGAGCGCGAGCAGACTCTGCAAAAGTCGGCGCCGCTTGTGTTGCTCGCGCGGAGTGGCCGCCACCGAGTGCCTGTTGAGCGCCTCGGCGGCGCCCAGACGCAGACACGACACCGGCTCGGCGCTTGGCTGCGGCTGCGGCTGCCCGCACGTGCGCCCCTCCTCGAGCGCCTTGCCATCGGCGGCCGCCTTTTCACCACTCTCGGCAGGCCGGAAGCGCACCTGTAGCTGTCCGCGCGGCGCCACCACGGCGCCCGGACATTCGCTCGTGGTGCTGGTGGGCGCGGCGTCGGTGTGGGCGTGACCACAACCTGACGACAACTCGTCGGTGAGCGAGTTGCACCCGCTGGCCGGAAGTGAGTGCGAAAGCGCCCGCAGCCCGACGGACGGACGCGCCTCGGGCGCCTCTCGGCTGGGCGCGGGCGGACAGAGTTCGCACCAGCTGCGAGTGGCTCGCATGGCCGCACCGCTCCGGGGCCGGGCGTCGAGGCGCCACTTCCGGTCGCGGGTTTTCTTCTTTAGTGTTGTGGCGCTGGCCGAGGCCGCGTTGTTGGCCTGAGTGTCGCTTGCGGGCTGCGCTCGAGTGGAGCTGTGGTCCTGATGATGCAGTCGGTGATCGCGACACCGTTGGCACAGTCGATGGCTTCGTCTGTGCTGACGCGCGTGGTGCTGGTGGTGGTGGTCGTGCGAGTGCGAGTGGTCAAGCTGCTGGTCGTGGTGGTGTCCGTGTGGGCGCTGGCAGAGGTCGTCTTGGTTGTGACGGATATTCCGATGATGGTGGTGGTGGTTGTGGTGGTGGTGGTTGTCGTGGTGGTGACCGCGATGTTGACGATGCTGGTGGTGACACCGCCGCCTTCGCCGCCGCTTAACTTCCGGCTGCTGGCGCTTTTCCTCGGTCGGGGGCTCACAGCTGCACTTGTTCGCCTCGCTGCCGGCGCCGTCCCACTTGCCACTAGCCGGAGCTCGATCACTTCCGGCGACCCCGTTCCCGAGTGGCCCCTGGACGGCGCCGACCTGCCCTTGAGCCTCGGGACCTGCGGCGGCCGGAAGCTCGACGATGAAGGACTCGGGTGCCGCGCGGTAAGTGCTGTGGGCCATCATGGACGAGGCAAGTCGGAGCACCTGGAGGATGCGGAAGTGGGCGCAGAACATGAGGACGAAAGGGATGAAGTAGAGGAGGATGGTCTTGACGAATTGGAAGGCGCGCGAGGCGTCGGTGCTCCACTGGTAGTTGCAGTCGCTGAACAGGACCGTCTGGAGGCCCGCCTCGGCCAAGTCGGCCGACGGCTCGGCGCGCAAATAGATCAAGTCGGGCGCCATGAGGGCCAGCGAGATGAGCCATATGAGCGCTATGACCCGCTTCGCCTGGCTCAGGCTCGACTTGAACCTGAGCGGGTGGCAGATGGCATAGTAGCGGTCGATCGAGATGGCCGTCAGCGTGAGCACCGACACCGAGATCGACACGTCCTGGTTTTGTTTGATTGAATCAGTTGCAATGCACACGGAGCGAAACTTTGGTTAGTCGTTGGCGAGGAGAGGGGCGTGGCTCGAAATGCGCTGCGCCTACTCTGAGCAGTCCGAGATTAGAGGCGCCCGGGCTAGAGGGGCCGCGGGGCCTGGCGAACGGGCGGAAAGCGCACGCTATACGCCTGCGGGTGGCTCGATCAATCAGAGGCTTGAAAGCCGAGGCGGCGGCGCGCGCGCGCGGGCTCGCTTGTGGCGTGTGCACGCAATTACACAAGCGAGCGATTAATTGATATGTCTCAGAGGCAGGCGAGCAGTCGGGTTCGCGATGATTATGACGACGACAAAGCCGCACAAGTTGAGTGCGGCGGATCAAAGGAGGAAAAAGAGGTGGGGGCGCGCCTTCATTAAGGCCGCCCGCGAGTGGAGGCGGAGAGGGTCGAGCATCGGGCGGGCGGGCGGGCGCCAATTAAGAGGCTGCGCGACGACAACGACCGCAACTCAGCCGATTGTTCTCGGCCTGTGCCGCGAGATATTTACACAAGCGTCAAAGCCGTGCGAGCGCTTCTTTGTTCTAATTGCAGCCCGGGCGAGCGTCGTCGTCGTCGTCGTGGTCGCCACGAATGACCTTCGCCGAGGCGGCCAGATCAATCAGCGTGCGCGTATGGCGGCCTTCGAGCATAGAATGGGGCTCGTTTGCCGTGATGGTAACGATCGTTTCGATGCAAAATACATGCAAACATGTATGTCATATCATGTGCATATATAAGAGTACTCACCTGGAGGAACATTATCAGCTTGCAGGGGAGAGTGTCGAAGAACCAGGTGAGCGAGAGGTCCCAGACGACTGTGGCGGGCAGACAGATGAGGATGACGAGGAAGTCGGCGAAGGCGAGATTCACAATGAAGTAGTTGGTGACCGAGCGGAGCTGGTGGTTGCGCTTCACCGAGAGACACACGAAGATGTTGCCGGTGGTGCCGACGAGGAAGATGAGGATGTTGAGCAGAATGATGGGATAGTGGAAAGCGGAAAACTTGAGGCCCGCCCAGAGGCGCTCGATCCACTGGTCGTGGGTGTAGCAGTAGGCGACGTCGGTGATGTTGGGCATGATGAGTATTTTGGGGCCGTCGGCGCAGATGTTGATCGTGCGATTGGGCCGCTCCGAGATGAGCTCGAAGCTGACATTCTTGAGGGTCTCGTAGCGCTCGCGCCGGAACGAGAGCCAGCGCAGAAGGCCGTCGTCGCTGGCGCCCAGATACATTTCGATCCTGCGCCGCAGCGCTCGCTGCTGCTGCTGCTCGGCCGTCGTCTCTGTGGCGGGCGCCTCTGTGCGCCCTGTCGCCCCCCTTGGCCTTGGCGAGCCGCTCGCCGACCAACGGCTGCGCGCACTTGTCGTCGTCGTGATGGTCGTGGCTGGTGCCAGTGGCTGCCGGCCGGCTTCCGGCGGGCTGTGTGGCCACTTCCGGCGGGTCGTCGACCGGCAAGGCGGCGGGGCTCGCGCGATTCGGAACTCGTGGCAGGGGGCCGGAAGTGGCGCGACGGAGCGTTTCGTTCACCTGGCGCTCAAGAATGCGCGTGTGGGCGTAGAACTCGGCTAGGAGCTCGAGCAGCTGACCGCTCATTTGCTCGCTCTCGAAGTCGCGCAACCTCAGGGCCGCGCTCGCAGTCGACAGCCCGACGCTCGGGCCGCCCACGCTCGCACCCACGCCCACTTGATGAATGACCGGCGTTGGGCGCGGGGTGTTCGGCGGGCGCGGCTGCGGTAGGCTGGTGGCGGCGGCGGTGGTGGCGGCGAGCGCTGACGCCTGAGGCGCGGCGACGCGCGACTTGCGACTTGCGGAGGTGTCGACTGGAGGCGGCGAGTATGGCGCTAATTCGATTAGACTCTGCTCGGCGGCGATTTGCTTCCGCGACGACTGCGATGGACACGCCGCTCTGACGCACCCACGACAATGCGAGCCGCCCGCGGGGCGCCCGAGCCGACCAGAGGCCTCGATGAGGGGGCGGCCCTTTTCGCGATCGGCGGCGCTGACGGGGCAACAAAGACGACAACAACTGGGCTGATTTATTGGCGGGCGGGCGCTCGCTCGACGCGCACGACAGCGACTGCGGCTCGTATGGGGCGCACAGGCCGGCCGCGCGCGCCGAAAGGCCGCCGGCGTGCGCCTAGCGATCTGACGGGCGCATCCGCGCACGAGCAGAAGCGGACGGGCCCGGGCGCGGATGCGTCGGCGGCCGAGGCGCGCATCTGATTTGGCGGCCGCCCGCTCGACGGCCGCGTCGATTGCGCCAAGACCGAGATCTTTATCTGCGCCGCGGCGTCGCGGGCGCGCAGTCGCCTCGGCGCCACACTCGACGGGCCCACTCGGTTGGCGGCTCTGCGGGCCCGCGGCCAGGGGCTCTTTGTAGCGAAGTCGCTGGGCGAGGCCGCTGGCCGCGTGTCGATAATCCGCACTCGAGGCCGCGGCCAAGCCGACGCTGAGCCAGAGGGCCGCTGATAAGAGCAACAATTCCGCTGTCTGCATACTGTTCGCCCGCGCGCGCCAATAGGCTGCCATATTCTGGCCCGCGCGAGGCTCGCGCGCACTTCGCACGAAACCGCGGCCACGAGATTAATGAATTGCGTCGGCGCGTTCGCTGCGTTCGGCGCGTTCGGCGTGTTGTGTCTTGCTGGCGGCGCCACAGTGGCGCTCGGCCTGGACACGGTGTAAATCAAATTGGCGCGCCCACTCGGCTCGGCAGCTCGGCGGCCACTGTAACCGATCGCAGTGGCGCTCGCTCTCGCAGTCGCACCTGCTGGGGCCGTCCGTCCGCTGCTCGCGCCGCTCGCATCCGGTGAATGCGACCACTTGGATATGTACGCCTGGCTGGCTTCTTTGGGGCCACTTCTAGGGCGAGCACGCGGCCTCGGCGCCACAATGACGGCGGCGCCTCTTGTCTCTTGTTGCACACTCGCGCCCGCCGACAGCTTGAATATTCAAATGTTCCCTTTGGCGCCACTATCGCGTTTGGCGCCCACCAAGTGCGAGCCGCGACAACGACTTCGCACCGGCCGCCTCCTCCTCCTCGTCCTCCTCGTCCTCCTCGTCCTCCTCACTCGCGCTCTCGCTCGACTTCGTTCGCGCCCTCCGCTCGGCGACCTTGCGCCACCGGAAGTCGACGCCGGCCAGATTAGAGGCGCGGGCGCCGAGAAGGCAGCCGAGGCGGCGGCGGCGGCGGTGGCGGCGGCGATGCGCAACTTGATGAGCTCACGTCGGCTCGAGAACGCCGAGTGGTCGGCGTTTGGCGAGTGGAGTTTGCGAGTCGCGTCCCTGTACTCGCTCGCTCGCCAAGACGCGCCGCCCGAGCTGCACATAGGGTCGTTGCGCGCTCGACGTCTCGGCTGAGAGCGGCACGTTTGGGCCGGGCCGGGCCGGGCCCGCTGGCCAGCGATGGACTTAATGTGCGGGTAATTTGTGCGCCTCGAGCGCGAAATGTGTCAAACAACTGCGACCATAGGGCGTTGCGGGCGCGCCGAGAGTATTGCGGCCGCGCAATGAGAGTGCCGCCCCGAGATCATCCGTCTTGACATGCGCGCCAGGCCGAGTCCGAGTGGGCGCGGGGGCGGCGGTGTTGTGGCGCCGGGGACACTGGCGCTGGCCGCCAAGTAATAGGACGCCATAGGCGTGGGCTCACGGGCGAGCGAGTGAGCGAGCAAACACTCGCGCTCGGGGCGCCGAGCGCATAAATTAATAGAGGCCAGCCGGCGGTGTCGCGCTGCGGCAGCGTCGCACAGCGCGCTCGCAAAGTGATACAACTTAAACGGAGCCATTGCGTAATCGTCGTCTTCGTCGTCGTCGTCGCGGCGGCGGCGGCGGCGGCGGCACCGACGGTGCGGCTCGGTGGGCGCGCTGTATAAACTCGAGCCTAAGCAAACAAGTGGGCGCCTCGAGAGCGCCCCGGGCGACGACGAGCCGCGCGACGCGCATAAGTGCGCCCCGAAGGCCGCGTGTTAGCGGGCGCGTTTTTGCGGCTCTGCTGCCGCCCGGCGACTCCGGCCGAGTCATTAGCGGGGGGCGCGGCGCGCCGCGCGGCGGCCGCCGGCTTCTTGTCTAAGAGGTTGGCAAATTATGAGTAGCTGCCCACTGCTGGGCCTCAGGGGCGGCGGTGGTAGCGATTTGCGAGCAAATCGATGGCGAGCCAGCGCCTCTGTGCGGCCTCGAGTGGTCAACATCTTGGGGCCGCCTAGTGAACTTGTGCTCGGGGACGATTTGTTTGTGTGGCGAACAAGCGAGCCGGCGAGCGAGCTGGCGCGCGTCCGGCAGGCTGACATTGGGTCGGTGGCGAGAGCCGACTCGTTGTTGTATATCATTAACGGACGATTTGGCGCAGCGTTTGCACTGATTGCCGGCCACGTAGTCGCGCCCATAGAGTTGAGCGGCCGTCTTGGCCGCCCAGCGCGCGCGAGAGTAAATAAAGAGTTGTGCTCGCGGACGCGAGTTCGCATGACGCGTGAACAGACAGGTGCGCGCGGTACAGCCGCGTCGCTGCGCCTCCGCTTCCGGTCCGGCCGAGAGTCGCGGGCGCAGCTCGCTCTCGATTGCCGCTCGATCGAGCAAGACAGCGACAATCGAGTTGGCGGACGGGCGCCTGTGCGCCACTCGCCGGTGGCCAGGCCGGGCGCTCCTATTTGCTCGGCTCGGATGCCGTTGCAGCTGCCATCCGATTAATCTGGCTCTGCGAGGCCTTGCTGGCCGTGGCCGCCGACGGTGCCGCACAGGTGCGCCCGTACAGCTGATCGATCCGCGACTCCCGGTTGCCTAATATATTCCGAAGGCTGCCTGTGGGTGCGAGCCGGCGAGCCGAGTAATTGCGCGCCCGACCACCGGATGGGGGCGATTACAAAGCGCACAGGTGCTCGTCGGCGGGCGCGCGCGCGCCGCTCTGTCTCGTGGCTTCACGTAGATGTGAGGGCTCGCACATTAGCGGCGCGCCAAGTAATTTGTCAATATTAGCTCGAGCCTCTCGAGCGGGCGCCTGAGTGACGGCCGCATGGGCGTGGCGACGCCGACGCCGACGCCCACGACACCGACGACCATGACCAGCACCATGACGATTGTGTTGGCGATGTCGACGGCCATGACGTTGGCCGTGACGACGCCGAGGACGAGCTAAGCGACGCCTGAGACGAGCCGCAATTGGATTGAGTGGACGCCGTCGGCTGGCGCACGTCTCGGCCCGCGTCGTCTCGTCACGCGGCGTCAAGTTCAAGCACACGCGAATTAAGCTGCTCGCCGTCGTGGCGCTCGTGGCCGCCTGGCCACCTGTCAGACGGGCCAAGTGGCCAATAACGAGCGCCACTGGCGAGTTGCGCAACGAGCGCCGCCTCAAACGTTGCGCAATCGAGCGGCAACTTTTCACGATTGTCCCACGCACTTTCGCGCCTCCAGCGCGCGCGCGTCAAGTCTCACGCTCCAGAAAGTTGTTGTTGTTGATGTGCCCGCGCCGCCCGGTCGTCGTCGTCGTCGTCGTCGTCGTCGGAATGTTGACGCCTGGGAGATGAGAGTCTAGAACTTGAGGCGGGTGGCCGAGCGACAGGCAAAAGGTGCGCTCATTGTTCGCGTTGTGTTGCGGACGACGCGCTTCCAGGCGGACGACCACGAGGATGAGATTGACGGCCAGGATCAAGTGCGCGCGCCAACGAGCTGGATGTCAAGCGGTTGGCGCGCCGTCTGCCCGAGCTCAAGCTCCAAATTGGCGCTCGATGCGGCAGATTAGCGGTCGCCGCTAACTCGCCGCTAACTCGCCGCGCCAACACTCAAACTCGATTCGAATCCACTCAACTCGACCGCACTCGATCGCGGCCGCCAGACTCCGCCCAACTTGCCCGCATCACACCCCTTTTGGCGGGCTCACCTGCAACCGATCGAGTCTATCTGCGATCGATCGCAGATCGACAGGGCCACTTTCTCGCGACGACCTGGCGACGACAATCTCGGCGAGACCTCTCAATAGCAACGACCGCGAGCAGCGAGCCCAGCGGCCGTCTAGTCGACGTCGGTCGGCCGCGAGAATCGAAACGAGTTGCGCAACACGCGCCCAGCCAAGTTCAAGGCCGCAAGCACTCACTCACTCACTCACTCACTCACTCAAGGGGCCGAGCCCGCACGTGCAGACGCGCGCGCCGCGATGCTTCCGGGCAGCGCGACCAACACGGCCTAGGTGCGAACTAATTAGCATCTCGGGCGTCTTAGTGTCGCGCCCTCTTTATTGCCGCCGTCAGCCTTGGCCGTCGAGTTGTCGGCACAAGTGGCGCGCCTCACTCGAGCGCGCGCATCTGACGGCCGACTCGCCGGCTCGGCCCAGCGCGCGCGACCCGCCGCCAGAGATGCGCCTCGAGCTGGCGCTCATCGTGGGCATTCTGTTCTTTTGCAGCTGGTGCGCCTATATAGTTGCCCGCATGAATGCCAGCGTGGGCGGGAGCGATCCGCTCGACGCCCACGCACAGGCGCCCGGCTCGACGATGTCCACGGTGTCCGCGGTGCCGACGGCGACCGCAATGGCGATTGCGCCGCCGGACGAGCGACAGAGAAACTCGAACAGCAAGCGCAGTGAGCAAACATTGAATAACAATCGACTGGCAGCCGCCACTCATCAGCAGTGGCGCGTGTTCGAGGCCAGCGAGCCGTCGGCTCACTTTGAGCGACCGATTACGCAACAACAACAGCAACAACAACCACAAAAACATCAACAACGTCAACAAGCTCATCAACTGGAACCACCACCACAACAAGCACAAGAACCACTGCGCCAGTCGCTTGGCAACACCTGGCTGCCCGGACTCTCGAGCCAAGCGAACGCCCACGCGCCCGACTACCTCCACACGGGCGCGCTCCAGCCACAGGTACTCGCGAGTGCGGCCCCCCTGGCTCGATGGCCCGAGCCCGGCGCGCCCCCGCCCGCCTTCGGGCCCGCCCACCCGGGCGATTTCGAGGCCGCAAACCATTTGGCCTCTGCCAATGATTACGTGACGCCGGCCCGGCCGCCGAGTGACGTAATCTACGCCGAGTCGCCGCCACCGCTAGACAGACAAGTGACTAACGATGATGATGATGATGATGATGACGACATGGTGATGGTGATGATGATTGATGGCAGCCGTGGAGGCGGGCCGCGGGCGGGAAGCAAGACAAAGGGTGGCGGCCGAGCCGCGAGATCAAGATCAAGATCACGACCAGCAGGCCGACTCGCTGGAGTCGGACTACGCGGCCCCGGAAATGGGGGCGCCAGACGAGCGCGGCGGCGGCGGCGAGGCCGAGGGGGAGGAAGAGGAGAGCGGGGGCCTGGGCGAGGCGGCGGCCGGCGGGGGGCCGCACGGGAGTCAAGTGGACGAGGTGGCGCAAAGGCGCTCGTTCAGCGAGCTCCAGTCGGACTCGAACGAGCGCGACGCCAACGGCCAGCTGGTCGCCACACGCCGACGCCACTTGATTAATGGGCGCCCAGTGGCGCCACCAAGACGCTGGCGCTCGCTTCCGACGGCGCGGTCACGCTCGCCGCCGCCCGCCGCTTGGCAACGCGGCGACCGGCGCGAGGGCGTGGCACCAACTGCTTCCGGCGGCCGGGCCGGCGGCGACGAGTTCGAGCGACTCGTGGGCGAGCTCGAGGGGCCCGACGACAGCTTGGCGGCGCGCGCGGGTCAGCGCCGGACGGCAGGTGACGCGCAGCGATGAGAGCCGGCCGCGCAGAAGCGGCACGCGACTGGCCTCTGTCGATGCGACGCCGCGGCCGGAAGCCGTGGCGCCAATTAGCCGCGCCGGATCAGCTGAGATGCGGGCACCTGGCGCCTCGAGTCCGGCCTCAGTGCGCGAGGCCAAACTCAAGGACGAGCGCAAGGGCGACGGCGACCACGACGGCGAGCTGAACGAGCATCGCCTGCACGAGTCGCTCACGCAACAGCAATGGGACGACGACTCGGCCAGCTCGGCGCGCTCGCGACCCGCCGGCCGTCGGCCGTCCGAGGGCCACGACAGCGCCGACGACGACGACGACGACGACGAGCAAAAGGACCAGGAGCGCGTCGAGCGCACGGTCGAGGCCGACGAGGAGGCGCGCAAACTCGAGGGCCTGGCCCACGAGCTGCTGCTCGATCCCAAGTTCGCCGAGCTGACACGCAGGCGGCGCGACCTCGACGGCCACGGCCAGATCGACTCGCTCGGCGTGGCTGTGGCCGCCCGCGCCGCCCGCGCCGCCAGCCGAGTGCATGGCAACGCGCCCGATGACAAGCTGCCAACGAGCACGACTACTGCGGGCCAGCAAACAGACGAGGACGTCGACGCCGACTCGCCGCCCAACGCCGACCACTACTCGCCGCTGGCCCGCCCATACGACACCTCGACACACGACTACCTGGACCGCCTGGGCGACCCGCCTGCCGACGCGCCCACAGATGTACCCGCCGACGTGTCCGACGAGTCGTCCCAGCCCCGAGACCTTGAGGACTCGGGCGTCACTCCGGCGGCTCCAACTCAACACAATTATGGGCTCCATCGGGGCGCCACCGCGGACACGCCGCCAGCCGAGGCCAATGCTCGCGCGCGCCCCGTCGTTGGCAGTGTCTTCGGCGGCCGCGCGCTCACGCCCACCTCGCCTCCGAGCCGCGCCCCCGCGCCGGTCAAGCCCGCCGAGGACCCGGTCGACGGCCTGGAGGACATGCGCGTGGAGATCTTGGCGACAGCGCCGCCCAGTGCGCCCGCCAACGGCACAGTGCTGCCGAGCGCACAACTGCAGCCCACCCAGCCCGCACAGCTGGGCGAGTTCCCGCGCGTGGCGTCGCCCTTCGCAGCCGGAAGTCAGCCGAAGGCACTCAAGAAAAAGAAGAAAAAGAAGCAGGTAAAGTACCTGAAGGATGCCAAGGCGGTGCAGTCCAAGTACAAGGCGGCGCGGGCCTACGCAAAGAAGCGCGCCAGCAAGCGCAAGAAAGGTAAGTGGGCGCCCCTTCGAATCCAGCGCCAGTTCCGCGTAATTCTCGGCGACACGCGCACGCGCGCTTGCCCGCACATAGGGGTGTTAGCGACTGATCGGATTGTCTCTGTTTCTCTTCTTTCGCCTTCGCTTCCTCTCTCTCTCTCTCTCTCTCTCTTTCTCTATTGCGCCAGCTCACCCAATCGCTAGTTTTCTTTGGCCTTTGCTGGCTCGGCATCAATTTCTCTGGCCGAAACTCGCCCGCTGCGGCGCAAAGTCAGCCTCTCATTACTGATGACCGCTCGGCCCTTCGCCCGCACTCAACCTGCACGTCCGCGCAGGTCAGATGCGCAAGAAGAAACGGAAATCAGCGAAAAAGTTGCTCGCCAACCGGAAGCACTTTGCCGGCTCCATGCGCGGCCTGAAGCGCGCTCACGGCCGGGGCCACAAGGGCGCGCGCCGGGGCGCCATCTATCTGAAGGACAAGGGCTACAAGAAGCGCGGCTTCAAGAAGGCCTACCACAAGCTCGAGACGGGCGACCACAAGACTTATTTCGACGAGTTCCGGGACAAAGACCACAACCGGAAGTGGAAGAAGTTCGACGACAAGCACAAGTACAGGTGAGTTGGGAGTCGGCGAGATTAGTGTGGAGACGATAGAAGTTGTGTGTGTGTGTGTGTGTGTGTTTGTTGCGGACACCTAGTGGTCAGCGTGCGCGCTCATAAGCGGGAGATTGCTGATCATGGGCCCAATATTGCGAGCCTTGAGAAAGGTCGCCGATTTTGGGCCCTCGCAACTCTCTCGCTTTCTCTGTTTCTTTCTCACCGTCGCGATCGCAATGGCGGCCGCGCAAATATTCGCGCGCACTGATTCTAAGCCAAAACTCTCTTCGTCGTCCACGCTGAACAATGACGCCGATCATTTGGGCCTCATTATGATAATCGGATTTTCACGCGCGCAGTCAAAGCAAAAAGTGGGCTGGCAAGGACTTGAAGCACCTGCACGACCACAAGCTGGACGAGGAGCGCGGCAAGGCCAGCAAGTCGGGCAAGTGGCGCCAGGAGGAGGCGAGCAAGTGGGTGCGCCGGGCGAACAAGTACGACAAGGCGCACCGGTCGGCGCACAAGTCTGAGTCTTTGAAGGGCAAGAAGACGAAGAAGAAGAAGAAGAAGAAGAGGAAGAAGATTTCGTAGGAGAAGTAACGGGCTCAATGGAACAGAGTTTGGGCTTCTGCAGACGAGACGCGAGCCGCGCAGACAGCTCACAATGGCCCTTTGATGACTCGGCCTCGCGCTCGCGTCACAGATGTACACACTTTATTTATTTATTCACACCTGTGCACGTCGTCCGGCGCACGCGCAAATCTGTCGCCACACCGGAAGGCGGCGCGAGCCTTTGACGTCAGGCGGCGGCTGAAAAGTGATTTGACGACACGCGCGCGCGCACAGTTCGTGTGCTTCCAATTGCGCTCAGATGGGCGCGTGCCACAGCCGACGGGCGGCTCGTTTGTGTCCGTCCGGACAGTGGATGTTGTTGTTGTTGTTGTTGTCGTTGTTGTCGTCGTCGTCGTCGTGAAGCTCGCGGCTGCCACTCTTTCACGGCCGCGCTCGGCTCGGCCAAAACACTCGCGCTGATTATGTAACTCAGTTGCGCAGTCCGGCCCAGAGTTTCGACCTGGCCAACGGCACGACTCAGTTGACGCCAGAGTTTTCTCTCGACAGCCACACAAATGGCGCGCCTCTCGGGCTGCTGGCGTTGTGCACGTGGCCTGCGAGCGTGCCCATGAATTGCAGATGCGCCGCTCGCTGGGCGGCAACAGGCGCCTCCACGAGTCGGAATCAATTAATTATCGGCCGCGCAGGTGCCTATATAAATGGTGGCTGGCGCGCCGACCCTCGGGAACAGAACTCTCGGCAGGCAATCGACATCGCAGTGATCAAGGCAATCAGAAAGCAGAGCGCCCCGAACAGAAGATCGCCAAACATGATGACATACAGCTGGAGGTGCGCGCTGGTGTGCGCGCTGGCGCTGCTCGCGAGCCAGCCGACCTGCGGCCAGGCTGACCAGCTCAGCGACTCGCTCGGCTCGCTGCTCGGCGGCCTGGGCGGCACTCTGGGCGGCACACTGAACAGTCTGGGCGGCCAGGGCCTGGGTCAGGGCCTGAGTCAGGGTCAGGGTCAAGGTCAGGGCGCCAACGGGGCCTTCAACTCGCGCTTCGGCCAGCTCTACGGCGGCGCCCAGATGGGCGGCCCGATGGGCGGCATGATGGGCGGCCAGATGGGCGGCCCTATGGGCGGCATGATGGGCATGATGGGCGGGCCCATGGGCGGCATGATGGGCGGCTTCGGCCCGATGGGCCCGATGGGTCCGATGGGCCCCCGCGGCCCGCGAGGCCCCCACGGCCCGCACGGCCCGCACGGCCCGCCCCACCACCACCCGCCGCCGCCGCCGTTCATGATGAACCCCATGATGATGTACGGCCAGCAGTACGGCCCAATGGGCGGCCAAATGGGCGGCCAAATGGACGGCATGATGAACGGAATGAACGGCATGAACGGCATGAACGGCATGAACGGAATGAACGGCTCGAACGGGGGCCAGAACGGTGAGGCCATGCAGCAGCAGTTTATTTTGCAGCGAATGATGCAGTTGCTGCAGCAGCAACAAAACAACGGCAACTCGCAGATCCCCGACCAGCAGATGCAGCAGATGCAACAGCAACTCCAGCAGCAGCTCCAGCAGCTCCAGCAGCAGCAGCAGCTCCAGCCGCAGCAGCAGCAGCAGCAGCAGCCCAATGGGATCTCGAGCCAACAGAGCTCGCTGAGGACGACTGGTCATCCCCTCAGATGGGCAACAATGTGAACCCGATGAACCAGTTGCAGCGATTCAACTCGACCAACTGGTCGCAGGGCTCCAACTCGGTGAACTCGCTCTGAGCGTCGAGGCTTTAGGCCCAGATAGCCGAGCGAGCTAGCCAAACCGGTGGGCCCTCTTGAGGCGCGTGTCGATTAATCATTTTGCTGGTCGCGGCTGCGCGCTCGCCCATTAGTAGGCCGCTCGGCTCGGCTCGGCTCGGCTCGACAGACGCGCTGAATAAAGTCCATTGAGGTCCATAATTAATCGAATTAGGCGGCGGTTGTTGTAGTTGATGTTGTTGTTGTTGTTGTCGTTTTTGTTGTAGTCGTTGTTGTTCACATCGTGTTGTTTTTGTCTGTTTTTGCATCTGTATTTCGCTGGCGTCGTCTCGATCGGCCGGCGCTGCACTGGAGTCCAATGCGCTGCCCGGGCTCTTCGTCTGGCCTGCTAATGTCGTCGAGACGCGCCGGATCCAGAGAGCGCGGATTACGCACGTAGAGCCCGCCGGGCGAGCTGACGAGCGGCCAGAAGCCGAGCCCACTCGAGCTTAGGCTCACTCGCAGGCCGAGCTCGAGATGAAGAATTGACGCACGCCCCCGCGCCGCTGTATGTCTCTGTCGGCCGGCGGCGCACGGATTTGGGGCGCTGGCTCAGCGACACTTTGATTCGGTGCCAGAGAGAGAGAGAGAGAGAGAGAGAGAGAGGCGCCAGTGAGCGCGCGCAGCGAGCGCGCCTGCTGCTCACCCTCGCATACCATTACGCAACTGTTCTTGTGAGCGAGTCCGCGAAAAGACGACAGCTGACCGACGCTGGCCGAGGGCAAATCCCTCGGACTTGTTTACCACCGCTCGCGCCCGTGACGTTCGCGTCAGCCGCTCGTTTTCGCAGCTCGTCCTCAGGCCCGCCCACGAGCGACGCTCGATCACGCAAAATCCATTACTCCGACAGCGAGCCGCCGACTCGGACTCGCTCGGACCCACTTGGCGACGCGCGCAACTTATTGAGAGACTCATATTTTGCGCGCACACACAGACAGACAGACAGACAGACACACACACACACGCGCCGCTCCAACTCGAGCTCGTTTGTCAGTGACCGACCGACTGGCGCCCTCGATTAAGACGCGCGCACTGGCGTTGCCAGACTTGACCAGTGGCCAGTGACCGATCGGGCGCGAGATCGATAACGCAACCCAGTCATCCGCGCCGAGTCGAGAGGCGCGCCTGGCGGGGCTGGAACTCTGGCGAGGCGAGGCGACGCAACGCGCGGGCGTGCGCCGCCGCGACTTACCTGCGACGCGTTGCGTAACACTGGCCGCGCGAACACTGCACTCCCACGCGCCGCCGATGCGTGGCGACGGCCCGACGTCGGCCGTCATGGCCTCTGATGTGGCCAGCGAGCGCACGCGCGCGCGCAAACCGATGGCTTCATTGGCGGCGCACTGAGGCGCGCGTGGCCTACGCGCGTGACGCACAAAATATCGACCCGCTCGGCTCGCTCGCTCTGAAACTCTGTCGCCGCGACGCGCGCGACCCGCCGACAGTGGCGAGAGCCGAAGTGCAATCTCACTCGTGTCCTGTAAATATTTATCTGACCATCCGCTGTCTAACCGATCATCACACGTACCCACATCGTCGGCACACGCTAATCAATATTGATACTCACCAGCCAGCTGGCGAGCCAAAATCTCGGACACACCTACACCTGACCGAAACATCACCGCGCCAGTCTCGAACTTGGCACACACACTCACGCAAACACACCACACACAAGCTAGCGACCAGCAGACGTCGGCCACTTCATTTGACTTTTGCGCAATCGTCTCCACCAGCTCCCCCTACTCGTGTCGTAGTCATCAACCACAAGCCACGTATCACACTCAACTCCATTTAGAACACCACCGCTACTCTTGTCACCCCAAACCACGTCAAACTAAACTACCGGGAACAACCAGAATCTCCATCATATACTAGTACACAATGACCCACATTGCGGCTCAACGCATCCAGCGTGAATTTCGGGAGGTTGTTGGCGACGAGGACCTGGCCAAGCAGTATTATATCGAGGCCGAGGAGTCTAATCTGCTACACCTCAAAGGCTATGTCCTCGGACCGCCCGAGACGCCCTACGAGGGCGGCCGTTTTTATCTCGAGATCCACATTCCAGAGACATACCCATTCAGTCCACCCAAATGCAAATTCATCACGCGCATTTGGCATCCCAACATTAGCTCCGTCACGGGCGCCATCTGTCTCGATATACTCAAAGATCAATGGGCCGCCGCCATGACCATCAGGACTGTTCTACTCTCGCTACAAATGTTACTTTCCGTCCCGGAGGCCAACGATCCACAGGATGCAGTTGTGGCCCGTCAGCACATAGACAACAGCAAACTCTTTGAACAGACTGCACGTTATTGGACCTACATTTTCGCGTTACCCAGCACCTCGGTAGACACCAAAATGCGCTTCAGGATAACACCTACGATCGCAAAGTTTCCCACTGCAACAGCCAGCATGCCGGTGCCATCTTTTATGGAGTTCAACTTGAAAGTTAGACGGTTGGTGGAAATAATGCACACCGACGAGTTGACAGCCTTGCACGAGCTGTCTAAAGCTAACTGGGACTTGGATAAGGCCACCCAATCAATGATCACATAATGGTAGGCTTGTTAAACGTTTGTGTGATGGCTTTCCTAGAATTCGAATGTAGACGCCAGTATCTTGTTTAATAAATTCTTACTGTCATTAAAATTTTGCAGATCCGCTAAAGCCCGAGGGTTTCTTTGGGAGAATGAATGCTTTAAATTGGCACATAAGATGCAACGACTCTCTCTAGCTACAGAATTGCAAACGATACTCGAGTTGCATGTTTCGCAGTACTTTGCTCCATCAGAAAGATGTCACGTATGATCGCGGGTAAGGATAGTGAGCGAACATGGTGGCAAGTCAGCAAATTCAGAAGAAACAACTAATGAAACGGGTAGAGGTTTCAAATAAGTACAATTTTATTGCATGGTCACGTTCATTACCCTAGTTCATGAGTATAGATAAGCGACTAAATGGGTTTGATCTTGAAGTGGAGACCTATTAGAGACAAGACTAGGCATTTGAGATCTTGGACGAGATAATAAAAGCAACGCAGGCCTTCTGGGTCTTTGCTTGAGTTGACATCGATGAGGGAGCCTATCTTGGATGTGGTGAAGGAGATGTGTTGATTGCCTATGAGTATTTCGAGTTCTTGTCGACCAACTCGGTCAGGCTGAGGCCAGCTAGCGTCATCTTCCTGCATGATTTCGCTGTCCTCTATGACACGCTTGAGCTCATCGAGGACGAGTCTACTGACAAAAGCCTCCTTACGGATCATTGTGTCATTCTTGTAGTTCGAATTATTGGCGTAGCGGAGTTTTCCATCCGGCTTGAACTCGAACTCGAGAAATTCGTGGCCGAACTTGCCCTTGTGGCCAACGTAGTATCTAAGATAAAAATCGTCGTGAGCCATATTGGCGATGAGAAAGATTATCTGGTATTGTGGAGTGAGGAGGATAGAATTAGTGGATGGGCCTTAGGGTGGACAACAATAATGAGGATTCTGTTTTGATCGATCAGACAAATGCCTCGTGCTTAACCTCATTCTTGAGGACTCGTAGATTGGATTAGGACGTTCAACGTCTCCGCACCAAGTAGACGAGTCCCCGCGCTGTCAGACTCGTCATCTAAGTTGCTCATCATATCGATCTGAATACTTTGGAATCTAAAATACATATTCGGGTTATAACTTACCTCATGTTCAAGATGGAAGCGAAGTGTCGATGGGTGATTACTTTACTTGGTTGGTTACTATTGACTTAGCGTGATTTTGCAGGACGCATCTTGATTAAGATAGTTGGTTACTATCTTTAAAGTGGAAGGTTTGACCACCCGAAAGGATGTGGTACTGGGGATTGGAAACTCGACGGTATTTATACTGATCGAATAAAATCGAGCGTGGATCCAACTCCGCCCAAGTTGAGCGGCAATGCTTTCGCATAAGGCGCACAGCGCGCAGTTCCGCCTCGCTTTGGCGGGAAATGCGCGCGGCTCGCCAGCAGAGCGGTCTCACTGTGCAAACAAGCGAGCCGGTGGCACGCGGCCTCACGGCGTGTTCAGGTTGAGGTCGATCAGGTTGGCGATCATCTCTTCGAGTTGATCGTCTGGTGCGCCGCCGCCGCCGTTGCCAAGGTCGTCCTGGTCTGTAATGGCGCCGACCGCATCTCCGGTCTGTCTGTCGTCTCCGTCAGACGCCGCCATTGACGGCTCGCTTGTCTGCTCGCCACCTGACTTACCGACTCGCTTGTCTTTGGCGCGCATCAGCTCGGCGCGCGCGAACCGAAGGTTACGGGCCGAGAAGCGCGAAAAGTGCTCGTAACTGAACTCGCTGGTGTCCTCGTGTTCATCGTCATCGTCGTCAGCGTCATCTTTGTCGCCGACGTTGTCTGGCGTCACCGGACGTCGACCTTGAGGGCGGCGAGGGTCGCCATTGTCGTCGGGCGTAGTGGTCGGTGTGAGTGGCTCGCTCGCCGTCTTGTCGTCGGAGGTGAGCGTGAGCTTGGGGATCACCAGGCGGCCCGGCGAGAGCGTGGCCGAGGCTCGAGAGGCGTTCAGGGCGGCCACCGATCTGGCGCGTCCCAAACGGCTGCCCAGTGTCACGCCGAGCCGGACGTATCTGTTGCGCCGGCGAAGTCCGGGCGAGCCTGAGGTCAGGTGGGCGCCAAGTCTGCCGCTTGTGACGCCGATTGTGGAGGTGTCGCCCCTGGCGCCCTGTTCGTGCGCTTGGGCTTGCCTCTCGAGCTGGTGTCTGTGGCGCTCGCGATGCAGCTGCACCAGCCGGTCGAAGTAGTTCTCCTCGTAGTCGCTGGCCGGCCGGACGGGCGTCAGCATGCGCCACTCGATGTCTGGCGAGGCCACGATAATTTCCTGCAGATTGCTCCTGTTCTCCTTCGTCAACATGCACTCGGGAATGGGATTCGCGAACGGGTACCCGTCGGGCATGTCCACGAAGATCCGGTCTAGGTCGGCGCCCGTCTCGAGTGGTCGCCGCTGTGGGCGTCTGGGTTGCTGGTCAGCATCCAGAAGCAGTCTCGAGTAGCGCTTGTTTAGCTCGACCCTGCGGTTGTACTTTTCCAGCGCATCGCGACGTTGCTGACTTGTCGCCGGAGGTCTTTCAATGCGTCGCCTCACTGGAGTCAACTCGGGCCCACCTCTTCGAGTCCGATCATCGACGTTCTTGCGGTCAGGACACGAGAACAACACTGCTCTCGAGCGGGGCCGCTCTTTGTGTGTGCTGTCTGGCACGCCACCCGACGGGCTGACGCTCCTGCATCGAGCCAGCGAGGGCGTTGCGCTTCGAGACCTCCCGATGGGCGCCAGGTACACGCTCGTGGGCGAGCTCACGGCCTCGTGACGGCTCGCGTCAAGCGAGGGCGTCAGTGGACGCTCGAGGGAAGCTCGTCCTAGTTCGGGATACTTGGATGCCAACTTGCACGTCTGGTTGAAGAAGTCGTTCTCGTTGGCGAGTCTCACGGCCGCCGGGTGGCAGATATCTGGGATCTTGTTGATTACCGAGCTGAAGATCTTCTCGAGCTCGGGGCCCTTCTTA
Organism: Boswellia sacra; assembly: GCA_013180625.2. Lineage (NCBI taxonomy): Eukaryota > Viridiplantae > Streptophyta > Magnoliopsida > Sapindales > Burseraceae > Boswellia > Boswellia sacra. Next base: position 4,343 of record SNVD02011895.1, on the reverse strand, counting down.
GCCAAATCGATATACTCCATGGCGCCGTCGACATGTCTCTGTTCAGTGTTTCGCGTCGACGGAGGAACGGTGGTAAGTGGGCTCAACGCATGGAACAGGAGCACGCAATCGCCGGAAATGGTATCCCGGAAAGAGATCGGCCACCAGTGACACCTGTGCAGGTAAGGCCGTGGGAGACACAGGCCGTAGGGCGCCTAACAACCGCGTGCCACAACAACACGCGGTTGTCATGCGCACTGCAGTGTTGTTTGCATCCACGTGGTGAAAGCAAAACACGCATCAAGCTTGATGGACAAAATCCACTTAAGCTATTAGTTTGTTGTCCTCGGCCCTACAATTGCCTGTAATAGCATCTCACATACAGCCCATATATTCCAAGCCCCAGAAAATGGATGTGAACGAGGTTCTCACCAACATCGACGAGCGGCGCAAGAGGACCGCTGCGCTGACGGATATCGAGCGCCCGATCGTGCTCGACACAGGCCTGCTCACAGCCTGGGACCCGGACAGCATTGTGATGCCCAAGGCGGGCGAACAGAGGGAAACTTACTTCAGGAATCTCGCCAGAGACAACGTCCAGGTAGTATTGAACAAGCTCTACTCGATGGAAGGCCTGTCTGATGGCATTCTCGAGTTGCCCGAGGCCACAAATCCCATACCGCGCGCTCAGTCTTACACAGTGAAGCCGCCTACTAAGTGGCAACAGTTTGCCGAGAGGAAGGGCATCAAGTACGGCTCGAAGCACAAAGAAAAGAAGGTCTGGGATGCCGAGACCAAGAGATGGGTGCCGCGTTATGGTTACGAGAAAGAAAAGAACGAGCGGGAGAAGAACTGGGTGGTGGAGTTGAAGAATTAGTTATGTTGCACGCCATCAAAACAGGAGTTGTAAATATTATTCTTATATATATATATATATACGCCCGTCACATTAGATTATTCGTGTTACTGTGCGCAAAGCCTTTGTCATACTGTCCTCGCCCACCAAATAGCCATCGTCGTTCACGGCCTTGACGTGGATTGTGCCATGTACAGCGTCGAGCACCACTTTATCGAGTTGTAGACACCTTCTCTCGTAGTCCGACTTGATAGCCTCGAATTTCTTGTCGCTGAGATCATCTGTGAGCATCTCGAGGTTGTTCATCACCTCGGCCACCACCCGATCGATCGTGATGGTGCTCTCCGCGGACACTTTCTCGTCGCCGGACTCGGCGAGTATGGAGTTTATACAAGTGGTCGGCTGCCGATTGTCGACGTTGAGTCCAAAGCTCAGGATCGAGTCGTAACGATCCTGCTTATCGGTCGTGCCCACAAGCACTCCGGCCAGCTTGAGGTAACCGTTTCTGTAGATGACGTCGTTGGGCCACTTGAGGCCAACTTGCTCGCGACCCAGTCGTGCCGGGTCGATAGCCTCGAGAGTTTGGGCAATAGAGAGGGCGAGGATGTGTTGAAGGAATGGGAGTCTCTTGCCCAGAGCCGATTCTTTGGGACACTCGATCCTGATCGACGCCATGGCGCAGCCCTCGGGCGACTCCCACGTGTTGCCCCTCTGGCCCCGACCTCTTGTTTGTTGGCCTGCCAACACAATTGTGCCGCTCTCTTGTTGCGACGCCACGTCGATGGTGGTCTCGACTTTGTCGATGTAAACACAGGGCCTGCCGAGTGTTTTTGTGCTCAAGCGGGCGTAGTAAGCCTCCAAATTGAATAAGGTCGACATAGTGGAGGCTCTGGCAAATGACATGGAGGCACTATGATGGCTTTTGGACGGAATGAAGAGATGATTGCAATAAAACAAGTCACATGTTTTGGATGCGCTGCACTCTAAAGTTTAGCGACTGAGTTCATAAGCAGCTGTGCGTGAGCCACGACGAGAGCGCGAGCGTCAGGTAGAGATCTTCAAGGGATATGCCGACCAGCTGAGCCAACGCCGGTGGCATAGAGATGGAGGCTGACAATATAAAGCGGGCGCCTCATTAGAGGGGCACCGACGAGGGAGGCCCGAGTGTGGAGTTTCCACAAAGATCTAAAGATGATCGATAGCACACTGAAGTGGGTTTGCGCTAGTGGAAATTACAGCGATTTGTCGCCTCGTCGGCGTCGGGCTCACACCTACAGACACTTGCGACTAGCGGCGGGCGGAGTAATTAGAAATCTCGTGCACTAGTGCCGTGATTTGGCAAATCGCGAGCAAGCTGATAAGCGTGACAGAGAGAGAGAGAGAGAGAGAGAGAGAGAGAGAGAGAGAGAGTAACACGCGACAGGTAAGAAGTGGAGCCGACGAGACTGAGCGGGCGGGCGAGCGTACGAGTTGAGATTGCGGCCGGTCGACGAGTGACGACGACGACGACGACGACGACGACGACGACGTACTAGAGCGTCAACGAGTGCACGAGAGGCTACCAAGCCAGCGAGTCGGGGAAGTCATTGGCGCGCGAGCTCCGACACGCGCGCTCACAGGTGACTATCTAAATATTAATGCGAAAACCAGACCACCGGCGCCGCTCGACTGGCGGGGGCGGTGGTCTGGCGTTCACGCGAACAAGCGATATCTGGATCGGTGTGCGGGCGGCGCTCTGGCAAGGCGCTGGTTGTTGTGCGCCAATCTCTGGCATATGCGGTGGCAAATGATGCGAGCGTGCGCGTTGTTGTCACCGAGGCCGTCGTGTTCGTCACGCCACAGTCGTCGTCGTCGTCGTCATTTTCCCATCATCTCGTTCCATCCGACGGCCTCACGACTCAGCGGGCGCGTCGTCGAGCGCGAGCTCAAACTAGTGCGCGCTGCTCATTGTTGCAACTTCGTGACGCCTTCAGACTGCTGGCTGGCGACGGCGGCGCTCCTTTGAAAACATTCCCAATGGCATTGCCGGCGAGTGATGCGCGCGGGACGCCGCCGATTGAGTTCAAAATGATACTCGCGGCCGCCGATCAGCGGGATCTCAGAGTGCGCCACTTTCGTGGGCCGACTTTTGATTGCGCGCGCGCTTGCGCCATTTCCGGCGAGCGCGCAAGTCAATCGAGACGGCGCTATCGAGATGGCGATTTTCGGCCGACTTTCCGGTCGACGCCGACCGAGCGGAGCGCTGGCGAGGCCAGAAATTGCCCGAGAGCTCGCGACGGCTGCGGCGCACAATTAGAAACAATGGCAGGGCGGCCGAGTGGCGCGGCGGCCGACAAGTCGAATCGGCGAATTGATTCTGCGTCGTACCTGTTGGCCTGGAGCCGCCGCCGCCGCCGCCGTCGTCGTCAATTAATCGCACACACGCACACTTACAGAGAGACTTGTTATCGAGGCGGTGTTTATCTGCGCGCTGACTCGGCGAGCTCGAGACGCGCCCGTGCGGCGCTCGCAGTGCGTCGCCCGCGCGCGCACCTGTCGAGCGGCGGGCGCGGCGGGCGTCTCGAGCATTGATCGGCCGCTGGCCCGATTGCGGCCACTGCGAGCTCGCCGCCGCCACCGCCGCCGCCGCCGGCACAAAGGCGCCGGCCGCAATTGTGAAGGATTTATGCAGCAGGTAAGTGTGCGAACTCTGGGCGGTGTTGCCGGCGGGGCTTTGCATCCGGCGCGCATGCGGGCGCTGTTGGCCGTGTTTGGCGTGCAATTTCGGCGGCGGCGGCGGCGCCGACGAGAAGCGCGCGCGCCTCTGGCCCGCAGGCAGCCGACTAACGGGCTGCGTGTCTGCGTGTCTGGGCTGTGTGAGTGATGAGTCGAGTGGGGCGGGGGCGATGGAGTTTGCTGCAGCGAGTGCGCGAACTCCATTGCTCGGCCGCGAGCATTGTCTCCACGGCGAGCGCCTGATTCAATCAGCGTCGTCGTCGAGTCGCGACTCGCGAGCTCGTCCAGCCGAGTCGCGCACGAACAGGTGAGGGCGGCACGCTCGTCGCCGTGCGGCAACAAATGTGTCAAAGTTAACGCTCGACGGAACGGAGAGTCGCAGCCGCCGTCGCCAGCGAGCGAACGGCACGACGAACAGGCCGACGGTCGGGCGCCGGCGTAGACAAACTCGGCGAACAGACTCGCAGTGTGCGCGTGCGCGATCGCATTTACCTGGACGCCGCCGCCGCCGCCGCCGCCGCCGCCGACGACGACGACGCGTATTCACATTTTCCGCGCCAGTTTGCAGCCAGCGCTGATCCCAAGGTTACGAAGGCCGTCAAGACCGAGAGCCGACTGGCGAGCGTGCGAGTCGAGCTCGCCAAGCCAGCGAACGAGCGCGAGCGAACCGGCGCCGAACGAAAGGGCGCACTCTCGGCGGCCAAGACAGCCGTTAGCCGGCACACACAGCAGCTCCGGACGGCGCCATTCAGCGCGCTCGCTCGCTCGCTCGCTCGCCGCAAGCTGGGCAACA
>SNVD02011894.1:0-61114 GCA_013180625.2 Boswellia sacra | reverse complement strand
ATGAATCAAATCTCTTGTACCAACACCTTGGCGCCTGTTTTAAGTCGTACAGAGATTTGGTCAACCTGCAAACCAAGTTTTCTTTTCCTTCTTTAACAAAACCTTCCGGTTGGAGCATATAAATTTCTTCTTCAAGTTCTCCATGAAGAAACGCAGTTTTTACATCTAACTGCTCTAAGTGTAAGTCAAAAGTAGCACACATAGCCAAGACTGCTCGAATTGTTGTAAGTCTTACCACAGGAGAGAATATCTCATTGAAATCAACTCCTTCTTCCTGAGCATATCCTTTGACCACCAGTCTAGCACGATACCGCTCCACTTGATCATTCCCATCACGTTTTATCTTGTAGACCCATTTGTTTCCGATGGCTTTTCTTCCATGTGGTAGTGGCACAAGATCCCATGTCTTTTTTTTGTCTAAAGCTTCCATCTCTTCATGCATTGCTGTCATCCATAGAGATGCATCAGAACTTTTTATGGCCTCCTGAAAGGTTGAAGGCTCCCCATCTTCTGTTAGGAGACAGTATGCAACATTGCTCGCCATCACATATTCTGAGTGCCAAGAAGGTTCCCTTCTTTCTCGAGGTGATCGACGGACTTCAGGTGCTTCAGACTCAACTGGTTCTTGATCATCGTGTTCTGGTATTGCTTCAGAAGAAACTGTTTCTTCCTGTATTGATACAGTCTCAATATTTTTCTTCGTGCTATCATTTTCTTCACATTTAAACATGTCTTCTATAAAGACAACATCCCTGCTGATGACAATTTTATGGGCAGTAGGATCCCATAAGCGATACCCCTTTACTCCATCAGCATATCCCAAGAAGATACATTTCCTGGATTTTGGATCCAGCTTCGTTCTTTCTTGGTCATGATACATCACCTAAGCAGGACATCCGAAAATATGAAGGGAGGAATAATCAGTTGGCTTACCGGTCCACATCTCCATAGGTGTCTTCATCTCAATTGCTGTTGATGGAGACCTATTTATCTGTCTCTTATACACATCTAGATGTGTATAAGAGACAGCTGTAGTGGCTGCTTCTGCCCAAAATGTATTGGGTAAACCCGCAGTCCTCAGTAACGCTCTCATTCTTTCTGCGAGAGTTCTTATTTGTCCGCTCTGCCACTCCATTTTGTTGTGGTGTGTAAGCAACTGTCTTCTGCCGTTTTATACCTTCTTGACTGCAAAATGCGTCAAACTCCTTGTTGCAAAATTCTCTCCCATTATCTGTCCTCAAACACTTGATCCTTTTTTCGGATTCAAGTTCCACCTGTGCTTTGAATGTTTTGAATACAGGAAATACATCTGACTTTTTCTTGATGACATATACCCAACATCTCCTAGAATAATCATCCACAAAAAATACAAAGTAGTTTGCTCCTCCTAGGGACGTAACTGGTGATTCCCAAACATCAGAATGAATCAAGTCTAGAATGTTTTTACTCCTAGCAATAGATCTGCTAAAACTCAGTCTACTCTGCTTGCTAATAACACAATGCTCACAGAATGGTAAACTTACAGTTTTGATTCCAGGAAGTAGTTTTCGATCAGAGAGAATCTTCAAACCCTTTTCGGATATATGGCCAAGTCTTTGATGCCATATCATAGACAAATCTTCTCCAGAACTAGCAACTGCTGTTTCTGCCTCCTGAAACGTTTCTCCATGGAGCATGTATAGGTTAGCAGCATTCTTTTCTGCCTTCATCACCACAAGTGCGCCTCTGACAACCTTCATGATCCCATTTTTCGTATGGAACTCACATCCGAGGTCATCCAATTGTCCCATCGATAGCAAATTTTTCTTCAAGCCAGTCACATGTCGTACATCTTGGATAGTGCGAATCGTACCATCAAACATTTTTACTTTGATGGTTCCAATACCAGTGATTTTTAAGGCATGATCATCACCCATGTACACAGACCCTTCTGAGATAGGTTTATATTGATAGAACCATTCTCTTCTAGAAGTCATATGCCATGTTGCTGCTGAATCAATTAACCATATATCAGCAAACCTTTTCCTGCCTTCCACAACTGTTGTTGCCTCGCTGCACAAGATTTCGCCATTCCCTGAAGTACTTGCTACACAACCCTGAGATCCTGACGACTCAGATTCTTTTCCTTTGCTGTTTCCCTCTCCATTCTTCTTAAGATTGCAACACTCGTTTTTCATGTGCCCTTGCTTTCCACAATGGTAGCATTTAATAAACTTCCTTCCTTTAGACTTTCCCCTGTTCTGATTGTTACTCCCACTGGAACCACGTTCCCTTGATCTCCCTCTGTTGGCGGATAAAGCCTCTGCATGTTGAGAAGTCATTATTCTGTCTTCCTTGGTTTTACGTCTGCTTTCTTCTTCTAAGACAGCAGCCGCAACATCATTAAAGACTAGAGATGACTTCATTGAACCATTTGCCAAGTTGAGGATGAGATTATCATATGAATCAGGTAGACTCTGAAGTAGAAGCTCAGCACGTTCCTTCTCTTCTATGTTATGCTCCATGGTTGAGAGTTGAGAGAATAACGTCTTCAAAGTATTGATATGTTAAGTCACCGGAGTGGTTTCTGACATACGAAGAGTGTACAGCTTCCTTTTCAAGAAAATTTTGTTGTGTAGAGATTTGGCTTCATACAAGCTTGTCAAAGTATCCAAAATCTCCTTTGCAGAGTTTAATTCTTGAATACTTGACAGCACTTCATCTGCAACTGCTAGATGTAGACTTGCCATCGCATCACCATCTATCTTCGCCCATTTATTTTCATCTTGCATATTTTCCGGTCTTCCATCAATTGCTTCAAGGCAATTTTCTTTTCTCAAGATAGCCTTTATTTTAATTTTCCATAACCCAAAGTTGTTTCCATCGAACTTCTCTATCTTGAATTTGGCTGCCATTTGTCTTGCAGTGAATAGTACCGTATATGTGAACAGTACCCTTGAATAGTATCGTATACGTGAACAGTAATAGTATCCGTATACGTACACCACTGCTAAACAGTAACCAAGAATAGTAGTAAGTGCCGGTACAATTTAATATACACAAGGAAAACTTCCAGGAAACACTGGAGGGGTCACAAGCGGTCCCACTTAAAATCCAGTCTCCTTAGACTCTTATCGTCTTTTTGAGAAAGTTTTCCTAGACATGTATATAACCATACAAGTAACCACTCACTGTCCTAACCCTTGGCTCTGCCTTTGCAACCTTGCTCTGATATCACTGTTAGAAGATTGAACACTCCTACCGCAGCTCAAATAAAAGACAAGAAACAAATTGTTATGTTAGAAATAACAATTTGGGTGGCACTGCCCTCCACAATAAATAAAATAGACAACTTGGGCGGCTCAGCCTTCGCACAATAAATAAATTAAAGGCAATTAAAGAAATAAAGACACAAATATTTAACGTGGTAAAAACCCTCAATTTGAGGGAAACCTCCACGGGACAAGACCGAAAATATTTCACTATGAAGAAAAAATATTACAATCTCTCTCACAATTAGAATGGAGGAGATTACAAGGGAGGAAGAAGAGAAAAGCTTAATACATAAGCTTGGTACAAGTGTAAGGGGAGGAGGAGGCTTTATTATATAGCCTCGCCTCCCCACTTTGATTTTGAATCCCACCGATGTAGGATTGTGTGAAGGTAGTGTGAAAGGCAAAATGCCTTCACACCTTACACTTCACACAAAATAATAATAATAATATTATTATTATTATTATTTTGTATGATTATGAATGAGGCTGGAGAGAGAACTAAAATATTAATTGTAAAGACAGCTTTTTTTTTCTTTGAAAAAATTTTAATATTTAATAACTTTTTATTAAAAGACTAAATTGGACCAATAATATTACCAATTAATTTAGACTCGTCTTAAATAAAGTAATTTGTCCCGTAAATGTTTATCAAAAGAAAGTTGAGTTCCGATACTTCAAGCACACTTGATCATACGATGGACGGCTGCTGAAGTTTGATTGTATAAGTCAAATTGTGATCATGGTCACATATCATCAAATGGCTGATGAGGCTAACACATGACCATGCCTTCGCCTGGCCTTTGACGTCCAATGCCAAGAAATAAAAAGGAAAATCAATCATAAATTACTGGATTATTCAGAGAATTTGGTTTCAATGATATTTATTTTTGTTTAAGCAACAACTTATCGATTTTAAGTTTCATCTGGTATAATCTGTGCCAATATAATCAGTCTTTCTAAACTGAAATGCTTTTGCAAAAATAAAACATTGATTAATTGGCTTTAATTTTATAATGCATTTTGAATGTTTTCTTGTTAAAAGAAAAAAAAAATTCTGAAACATTATCTATCGAGTATTTATTTAAAAATTATTTTAAATGTTTTTCTAATTGTTTTTTAAAAAATATATTTTGTGTTCCTTTGATGAATATTATTGGGGAAAAACAAAATCATTTATTAAGTGAATTAGTACCAAAAATCTAGTGATACGATACTTTAGATATAGCGAGACCATATAAATCAATGATGTTTTAATCATTTAAAATTATCAGTCATATTAATATAATTAATTGAAGAAATTATCAATATTTGTTATCAGTTCATTAATTAGTTGTACAAGTGGCTTGGGATTATTATAGTGATTTAAACTTTTATATTAAGGAAAATTAAAATTGAGTTATGATCATAATTCATAACCCAGATTTACATATGGACATCATAGTATAATCACTAATTAATGGTCATATTATTGTAGAATTCAGACGATATTGGATGAACAACAATTATTTATCACCCAAATTTCAGATAGTGTTAAAGAGTGCAGCTTATTGATGAAATCGAGTGTACAACCAAATTTTGGCCAACTAGAGCGTGTTAGCGCAAGCTTATTAAAGCTAAAATTTCAATGATCGATCAAGCTACTTTGTAGTTGTTCATTTGTAAATTGTGATAGTTTCTCAACTTTTTTGGTAGTTATGGTTATGCATTGAAACATTAATATGTCATGACTAAATAGTTCACTTTTATGTATATATACTAGATTGCGACTCATTTCAATTATTATCTTATTCATATGTATCAATTGTTTTTCTCAACTCGGTTATTAGGGTGAAAATTGAGAAATGGGATGAAAAACAAAAGCTGATTACAGTATAAATTATATAGTCCTTAATAATTGATTTTTAATAATTTATATGACGAATCATCCTGAAAAAGTTACTACTACTTAAAAGTTTGAGAGAGTTTAGGGTGTAGAGTTTGTTAAAGAGTAAAGGGTGTAGATTAGAACTGTGATGAAGAATTAACAATGCAATTATTCTTTTGCCTATATATCTATATATAGAGTTTCACATTTCATAAATTCAATATATATATATTCAATTTTTTTTTTTGGAATTGGTACAATTTTGTAAAATAAAATTAAAGATAAGCCTTAAATAAAAAATTTATCAAATAACAAATTGTTACTAAAAAGTAGTAATATATCTAAACATTCCCCGATTATTCACCTAAAAAAACTTTTTAACCTTAATTTTAAATTACTGAAAGAAATTAAGTATATGGGCCATCATAAAATATATATAAAGGTCACAAATCAAGTTTACATTGACATCCATTCATGGTGTAATATCATCAATAATAATCATCTCGAAGCCACAAAATTAACATTATTGATAAGAAAATGGAATCCAATTGCTTAGTTTAGCTGATGATAAAAGACGTGAATACCCTAATAAATTTTTTCCAACTGATTAAGCAAAATAGCAATCTTCAAAATTCATAACTGATATCAAAAATATATTGTTAGATATATATACATCTAAAATTTTTCTATACAATCAGTATAAGAGTAAATGTTTTACATTGGTAGATATCTTTTAAACCGCAATCCAATATTTACAAAGAATCCAATAACGCTTAAGAGTTTTTATAGGTGGAACAAATTAATTACTAATAAAGCTGACTAAAATTGAAATTATTTTTATTTTAATTATTATCCAATACTAATATTTCATTACTAGAAACTAAAATTAAAATGCAAAAATAAGAAATCATTAGATTCCCCCTCAAATCTAAGATATATAAAAGAGTCTTTTACGGATGTAACTTCACGTAATCGAAAACAAATTTTTACAATAGAGTCTAAGCGCTAATGTAATGTTATAAATCTCACAATGAAAAACATCTATCATTTTCTCTTTAAATTAGTGAATATACGTAATTTATAATTTTAATGATTTTAATCATAATAATTTAGTTATAGAAATCGAGTTATAACATTTATAAAAAAAAATAATTATTCTATGCTATTTTTTATATTCTTTAAGAAGATCAATAAAACCAAAAGACTCACACGAGAATTACCAGTAAACTATTAAAAAAATAACGTTTGAATGACATTCTCTTTAATGGTATATATTATAAAAAAAATAATACATAAATAACTATGGAATTAATCAGATGAGTCACGAAACTTGTGTTTATTGCAATACAATAATATAATATATTCAAAAATAAATAAATAAATTTTTGCTTTAATTTTAGGGGAACTGTGACGTAGAAGCAAGTTCAGGTACACTATTTGTGACCTGTTGATGATCACAATAGGGATGATGAAGCTGACATGTTATGTGGGACCCATACAAGAAATTAAAAAAAAGATAAATCTATCCTATTTTAAGCAGTCACAAAGAGATCTAACGATCCGTTTTCATTACTAGAATTAGATTTTGTGTTCTTAACCTCACGTAATAAATACAATCATGAAAAAGATGCCGAAATAAAAATGAAAATAAAATTAAAAATAACAATAGAGATTGAAGTTTACCTCTAAATAAGAAATAAAAGCTATTTGATAAAGTTCATGTGAACTGTAATAGTTTCTCATTTCTCAGGTAATTTTTACAGTTTCACTTACAGAAATTGTCACGGTACTTCCATGTATTAATTTTTAAGTGTCATCCGTATTCATGATCACAATGAGATTTTTTTTAGGGTAAATGTGTATATATGTATATCTCATTGTCTGTCGACCCACTTAGTTTATATTACACAATTATATAATTTTAATTTTGAAATTATATGATTAAGAATTTGTACAAGGTTTGCAATTAAAATTATTTAGACAAATAAATATGTTTGTTTGATTACTAGTGTTGGAATCAATTATAAATTTCTATATGTTATATTCTATTTATAATTAGAATAAATATTAAAATTAAGTGTCAATACCTACAATCTCACAAATTTGTTAGATTTTTGAAAATTAAGTTTTAAAAAAATAAGCCTAAATAGAAAAGTCACCAAACACATTTATCTTTTAAATTGCCATGTTAATTAATTAATATTGGAGAACATATACTTAGGTTAAGCCCGCATCTACAAGTTTAAGTTTTTAGAAAAGTAGCAAACTTAACATAATATTAAAGCTGTCATGACCAAACGATCGTAACTGTGTTATTTAACAAATTAATTAAAAAGTATTGCTTAGCCCACTTGTAAAAACCATGTGAGGCTCAATCCATGCATGTAAGCTTTTGAAAAAATGACAAACTTAACAAATAATAATAATTTGATTAAAACATAATAACTGACAAAGATAGCTTTCCTTTAACTACTATCAAACTAAAGTAGCATATTTTGATCAAACTAATTAAAGTAGTACATTTTGATTATGAAATTGAAGACTTTAATTTTAGATTATTAAAAGAAATTAATAACTTTGCCACATGACATCACCAAAAAATATATAAAATGACAAATCAAAACTAGATTGAAATTTATTGATGGTATAACTACAAATACAATCAATAATAATCATCCTATAAAATAGAAACGATTACAATAACATTAATGATGGTGATAAATGATGGACCTATTCCTAAATTTGGCTCGTTAGTAAAACCATGGACACCCTAAATTAGCAAAATTTCAATATTGCTAATGATAATTTTTTAGTTTCTCAAGTGGTTAGCAGTTCACACATTAGTTGAGGAAACATGAATTTCATGACTAATAACCAATTCATGTGTCATCATAATCAGAATTTTTAATGAATTTTGTATATATTTGGATACAAACTCATAATTCATGTTAAAATTTTTTATCTTCTTTATACAAATGTCTAAAATCCTTTTATCCAATTAAGTTGTTGGAGGAAATTAAATTTGAGGAAAAAAGAAAAAGAAAGGAAATTTTTAAAGACAAGAAACAGGAATTAAAAAGAAATCACATTATCAAGTAAAGAGAATACTTTTTGTCCTTTTGCCTCTCATAATAATGCTGTCTGTGCATTTTACAGTGAATGGACGAAAAATTCTATTCCATTGTCAATTCAATTCAGGAAGAAAAGAGGAATCCATGTCCGATCCATGTCTTCGTTTGGTTTTCACAAACTACGAGGATAACGAGATAACATCATAGACTACTCTTGAGATTTTACATAATATCACTGAAAATGTTGTCATATATTTATATTATTTTAATACTTAAGATTTGTATATTACGAAAAACCATTACATCAAAATAGAAACAAATACTTAAACGGTAAAGGATTACAATATAGTTATAGTATTCCCGATGCATCCATTTACAAATTATGATAAATGATGATAGAAGGTAATGCTTAAAATATCTTTAAAATGTAACTAATTATTAAAAAAGGCAATAACTCTTTGAATTTTTAGGGATAAAACAAATTAGTAATAAGGCTGAACTGATATTTTGATTACTCAATTTTAATTTCAACTATTTTAAACAATTTAAGCCTAAATTAAATTAATACAAGAAACCTTCATCCAGTTATAGCTGTATTGCACACATTCACATGTGATTAAGAATCTAATGATAAAACCATTTGAGGGGTATTGAAATTTTTTCTTTCCAAGTATTGAAATTTTTTTTTTTCCAATTCTTATTTTACTCAAGAATATCTATTACCAAAAATAAAAAGTGAAGGGCATAATAAAATCATAAGATGTTTGTTTCTTAAACCTAAGATAAAAGTGGACTTTGACGTAACTTCAAACAAAATATTTTCATTTACCCTAAAAAAAATTGCTTTTATACTTGATTATAAGGTGGGACTAATAGTCCCACTAATTTAGTCTTAGTATGGAAGGAGGTGGGACTGACTTGGACTATCAGTCCAGTCCCACCTCTACACCAAACATAAGATTGAACTACACTTAGTCCAATCCCATGCTAACTCCGTCTTACAAACGGCCCGAAAAGAAACATTGTAGTTTCTAACCATCATAAAGTATAAATTCAAATTTACTCTTCTCAATCTCACATAAAAAAAAAATCATAATATTTCTTTTGTGAAAATTCATGGATATATGCATGTGCAATCTTAATGATTTTATTCAAATTAATCTTAATAAAAATTGAGTTGTAATAGAAAATTAGTACATAATTAATAATGGAATTAATTAATTAGATGTGTCACAGAACAAATCGATGGAGTTTATTGAATACAATGATAGTATTATTCAAAAAATAAAACTACATTTTTATTCAAATTTTAAGAGTGCAGTTAAATAAAAAAAAGTTCAGTCATGATGATCACGCAACCATCAAAATGAAAATCAATCATAAGCATCCATAAAAAAATCCGACGATCCACGTTTCATTTACCAGAATCGGATTTTGAGTTCTCGACCTCACATAATAAACCCCATCATAATTAAAAAAAAAAAAACCCAAAGACAAACATAAAACTTTCAAAGTTTCATTTCGACAAATTATCAAGCCGAGCCAAGGTTAATGCAACAAAAAGGCATACCCTAACCCGAACCCGAAACCCGATCCAATCACTTATCGGACCAAACTGACGCGTCGGACGCCAGGCGGGACGCGATCGCCGAGTGGTACATTACATCGTGGAACGTCGAGCTCTCAATCGTCTTCTTCCGGAGCTGCTTCGCCTTCTCCTCCGTGAAGCACCCGGGCGCAAACCTGGATCTGGGTCGACCCGAATCGTGCTCCCGGTCCGGATCCATCGCCATTCCCGTCTGTTTCCCCCCCGTCGCATTGCTTATGTATTCGGGATCGGCGGACCAACCAAAGAGCGGCGCCCACCAGTTGGCGGAAGAGGAAGAAGCTGCAGCAGGCCTTCGCGCCGGGTCGGGTTTTCCTGACGCCGAACCCGAAGAAGCCCGGATTAGAGTGGATAAAGAGCTTGTGATGATGGTCGCCATTGAAGAGAGGAGAGTTTGAAGAAAATCAAAAATTATTTTATAAAAGGTTGCTGGGGAGAAATTCAATTTAGAAAAAATGGATGGCATTAGTAATCAGGTGCAGTTCAGAATGCGTACATTTGTTCGGAATTGTGCTTATGGGGTTGTACCTTCAGGGTATTTTTGGGATTTCGATGGCGATTGGGGTTAAGGAGAGAGGAATGTACAAGATGGTAAAGGGGAGAGCGTGGGATGGGAATGCAGGGGATAGGGGGAGAGATGTGGATAAGATTGTACACTTGGAGAGGAGTTGGAGAGGGTGTTGAGGGGTCCATTCACGCGCTTTTGGTTGCTTTTTTGATGAACTTTTGGGATCTTTTGGTGAATTTTTTGATAAGAGAGCTGAGTGATGGGCACGTGACTTGGCGGACTCGCTATGGAAGACTTGACTGCACCCAGATTTATTTATTTATTTATTTAAGTGAGATTTTGCTTTCCCCTTGAGGTCTGCGATAATCTTATTTTAACTCTTAATTTAAAATTTCCATAAAACTATTCGATACGACGAATTCGTACTAGACGTCAAATGGGCGGGAAATTTGCCAGGTCCAGGCCGCTGAAAGAAGGGCATTTAATTTAAATCAGAATTAAGACAACTTACTTAGACAATCAACGTATTTTAAAAACATCTTAAAATTGTGTAACTTCGAAAAGGGATCAGCCATACCACATGTCTATTATATTAATATATTATATTTTTAGAAGAAAAAATAAATATGTGTCATATTAAAGAATGATATGATAAATAAATAAATAAAATTTTAATATCTTATAGTAGGTTACATATTTATATAATTTTATTTTATAAAATTGTTTTAAATATTTTTTAATTTTTAATTATTTTAATAAAAATTGATTAAATAATTAAATATTAAACATATAAACTTGCTTAGCATGTAATTGAATTATAAAAAAAAAGATAAGACAACTTCTTAAAAAAAATTATTATAATTAACTACAAGTTTTAAGAAAGTATAATTTTTTTATAAGTTATTTTAATTTAATGATTTAGTTTTAATTATATTACAAAATAAAGAAAATTAATTGATTTAGTAATATTATTTTATTTTCATTTGTCACGAGTTTCATGTTTAATTTTGCAAGCTAATGGTTAGGTTTTACAAGTTTATCTTTTCGTGTTACAAGTCCTCATATGATTACAAGTTTAAGGTTTGATTCTACTAGTTTTAGGTATCATGTTGCAACTTTTATATTCTTTGTTTTAATCTTGGTTAACCTTGTTGCAAGTTTCATATTTTATTTTACAAGTTAACGTAAGGTTTTAAAAGTTCATCGTTCCTTGTTAAAAGTCCATATATGATTGTAAGTTGAAGATTTGATTTTACTAGTTTTAGGTGTCATGTTACAAATTTTATGTTCGTTGGTACAATCTTGGATAACCTTGTTGCAATTTTCATGTTTTATTTTGCAAGTTAACTTTGAGTCTTATAAGTTTACTATTTCGTGTTATAAGTCTACGTATGATTGCAAGTTGAAGGTTTGATTTTACTAGTTCTAGGTATCATGTTGCAATTTTTATGTTTCTTGTTTCAATTATTGTTGCGACTTTCATGTTGTTACAAGTTAATGTTAGGTTTTAACAAGTTTATCATTCCGTATTACAAGTCTACGTATGATTGCAAGTTAAAAATTGATTTTACTAGTTTTAGGTATCATGTTGCAACTTTTAAGTTCCTTGTTACAATCTTGGTTAATCTTGTTGAGAGTTTCATGTTGTATTTTATAAATTAACGGGAGGTTTTGCAAGTTTATCGTTCTATGTTACAAGTCCAACAATGATTGCAAGTTCAAGGTTTAATTTGACTATTTTTAAATGTCATGTTGCAACTTTTATGTTTCTTGTTACAACCTTGGTTAACCTTGTTACGAGTTTCATGATGTATTTTACAAGTTAATATTAGGTTTTACAAATTCATTGTTTTGTATTACAAGACTAGGTATGATTGCAAGTTGAAGGTTTGCTTTTACTAGTTTTAGATGTCATGTTGCAATTTTTATGTTCTTTGTTTCAATCTTAATTAACTTTGTTGCGACTTTCATGGTCTGGGTTACAAGTTAACGTTAGGTTTTACAAGTTCATCGTTCCGTATTACAAGTCTACGTATGATTGCAAGTTAAAGGTTTAATTTTACTATATTTAGGTGTCATGTTACAATTTTTATGTTCCTTGTTACAATCTTGGTTAATCTTGTTGCGAGTTTCATGTTATATTTTACAAGTTAACGTGAGATTTTGCAAGTTCATTATTCCATGTTATAAGTCCACGTATGATTGCAAGTTGAAGGTTTGATTTTGCTATGTTTAGGTGTCATATTGCAACTTTTATGTTCCTTCTTACAACCTTACTTAATCTTGTTATGAGTTTTATGTTGTATTTTATAAGTTAACATTATGTTTTACAAGTTTATCATTCCGTATTACAAGACTCTGCATGATTGTAAGTTGAAAGTTTGATTTTACTAGTTTTAGGTATCAGGTTTCACCGTTCATGTTCATTGTTACCATATTGGATAACTTTGTTGGAATTTTCATGTTTTGTTTTACAAGTTAACGTTGGGCTTACAAGTTTATAATTCTGTGTTATAAGTCCACATATGATTGCAAGTTAAAGGTTTAATTTTTCTAGTTGTAGGTGTCATGTTGCAACTTTGATATTCCTTGTCACATTCTTGGTTAACCTTGTTGCAAGTTTCATATTGTATTTTACACGTTATCATTATGTTTTACAAGTTCATCATTTTGTGTTATCGGCCCACGTAAAGTTAAAGGTCTGATTTTACTAGTTTTAGATGTCATGTGGTAACTAAGACTTTCTTAATTAAAACGTTGATGATCCTTGTTATAAATTTGTATTATGTTTTACAAATGAATGTTATTTTTTATAAGTTGTTCATTCCTTATAACAAGTTTACATTTAGTTGCATGTTGAAGGTTTTTAATTTACTACTTTTGGGTGTTAGACTGTGACTTCAATGTTAATTGATACAACTTTGCTTAACCTTTTTGCAGATTTTATGTAATATTTTACGACTAAACTTTATGTTTAACAAGTTCATCATTTCTTGTTAATGTCTAGTTTGATTGCATGTTTAAAAATTTGATTTTACTAGATTTAGGCGTCCTCTATTTCGTTGATGAGAAATTACTATCACCATTTTAAATTATTAAAAATATATTTTTTTCTCAAATTATTCTTATAATGTGTATTAATTTTTAAGCTGTAGGCTGTTGGCTATTTGTGAAAGTTCAACTAAGCTTAACCTTTTTGCAGATTTTATGTAATATTTTACGACTAAACTTTATGTTTAACAAGTTCATCATTTCTTGTTAATGTCTAGTTTGATTGCATGTTTAAAAATTTGATTTTACTAGATTTAGGCGTCCTCTATTTCGTTGATGAGAAATTATTATCACCATTTTAAATTATTAAAAATATATATTTTTTCTCAAAGTATTCTTATAATGTGTATTAATTTTTAAGCTGTAGGCTGTTGGCTATTTGTGAAAGTTCAACTAATTAGTGAAATTGTTTTCTCCTCATGTAGAATATAATTATCAATAAAAAATAAGTAATTTATATTTTAGAATATAATTATCAATGAAAAATAAGTAATTTACTTTTTAAAGTATTATATATAATATAATTATGCCTATAATGATATTATATTTTAGTTCAGTTGTAAAATAATTTTAAACTCCAAATATTTTAGAATAAAGGAAGTTCAAACAATAAAAATTATGAGGTATTTGTAGTTTTTTTTAAGATTAACATAATTTTTCAATTGAAGTAGTGACAAACATTTTCAATTAGCTTTGTATAATATGACATAAATTAAAATGTTATCATTACAACTAATTTATAATTTTTGTGTTATTTATATTTGTTGTTAATTATTAAATTTATATTTACAATAAGTTTAGATTAACATAATATACTAATTTATATTAATAGTAACAATATTATTTTTAAGTCATAATACAATCCACCAATTACTCTATGCATTAATTGAACAAAAAAAATATTTTTAAATGTATTTGACAATAATATATGTATCTATGTAATTACAATGTAGCAAAATTTGAAAATGTTAAACTATTTTTTAATAACTATTAATATTTATTTAGATTTATTTTAAAATATTTTAAAAAATTACTTCAGATTTATAAATATTTTAATGAAAAGTTTAGAAATTTTTTTTTTGTGTTATAGAGTGATAATTTTAGCAATTAAGTTAGTTTTATTATAGCTCACAAGTGTAGTTGTAAATGAGAGTTAGTATAATAAATTAAGCTCTTCACAAAATTATGTTACAGTTTTTTTTTTAAGTAAACATTATGAAATATGAAATTCCAAAACTCTCCATGTTTTGCATTTTTAAACTGCATTTCATCGTGTTTTGAGGGCCTATCTTTTTAAATTCACTATTTTCTAATTTCATTTTTTTAGGATGTTGATTCTTCTAAAATTTTCTCATTCTACTCCCTAAATGAATCTTTTGAATCCATACGTCAAAATCTAGTTACATTAAAGTGTACATATAGTTGTCTATCTCAATTGATATTGTTGATATTGAATAATCTCTTTGCACGTTCGATATCTGAATTTAAGAAGGCTCTCAAGTATTTTAATTTTCTTGATATATAATTTTAATTTTTAAATTTGTGATTGCAAGTTTTCATTTCATTATGTTGTTATTCTAGTCTAATTAGATTCATTAAATTAATGTGTTTGAATTACTTTTTTTTATGAACAATAATTGTTCGATAAAATGTCAAACCACATATTAATTATTTTTTATTATTTAGTGAAGATATAAAATTTTTTAATGATATTATAAAACTAGTCAAACCGGTTACCCCGTTTTAATTTATTATAATATAAAATAATTTAATTATAGATTGGACCTCCTAGTAATTTTAATTTTTATTTATACTCCAAAAAAAAAGGAATACATCAATATATAAGATGTATTGTAACTAATCCTGTTCGAAAAATACTCTCGAGGTATTGTTAAAAATTAACAGCTTTTTTTTTTTTAAAATTAGGACATATAACTAACTCTTCGGCCAACCATAGCTCTACATCTTTTTGGTTCTCGAATTTTGGAACTTGATAACTCTACCACCTCAAAATTACTTTTTTCTTTTTTAAAAACTTGTGATTTTTATTATTTTTGCAAAGATCTTTTAAAATTTAACATTACACTTTTCTTTCAGTATAGAATTCAAGATGATGGAGATGGACTGCTCTTTAGAGCGGTGTAGTTTGTAACTTAACCTTAAAATTGTGGATGGGGACTGACGTCTAGTGGCACTTATTGAAGAAACAAATCTGCCAAACATCCCATATATTGCAGCGTGCCCAACCAGCAGGAGCCACAAAGGCCGTGCACGTGCTCTTATCGAAGATGCACAAAGGCCATGGCATCACGTGGTAATAGTTTACTTGTTGGGCGGAGCAATACCATGCTGACGAGGCCCTCACCTCCCCACGGCCCAAAAAAATTTTGAACTTTCCATTTTGCGCCATTTCAATTACAATTCCCTTTTGATCCCTCCTTAATTTTCATATTTCACTTTATCCCCCAGCTATAGAATCCTAACTTCACCCTGTTTAACCTAACCCAGCAAGTGATCATTTTCCTTAGCAATAAGCAAATAAGCGAGCGTATCATCTTCATCAAACTCATATAGGCATTTACTAGTTCAGGATTCATGAACTACAAATGAAGGAACTACACGTCTTTGCATTGCCGAATTACTAAACTCCATATCTGTTGAGACCGGCATAATGTTGAGAACTAGGCAATCTACTCCTCCAAATGGTTATTGTATCATCCATCTGGTGCGTCAGTTTAATCTATTTCCTGGAGCTTGCTTACAAATTGTAAAGGAAAATGCTTAGTTTTCATGTTTTGTCTTCAAAGTAATATTTGTATGCTTATTGTCTATTAACGGATTACGAGGGGACAAATAAGGAATCACGAGTTTAAATCTTGGTTGAGAGTCATAGACGTGTCTCAGTCAAGTTTTGGCAATGCTGGTAATATTGATGTGATCTTCATTCATTCAAGTATAATGTGACCAGAAAAATTTTGGAGAATCACATTTTGATTCATTGCGGTCATTTGTCTTTACACTTAAAAGACTGATATATATAGACAAAGTTCTTAGACTTTTATGTCTACAAGTCTTGATATAACAAGCAGAAGATGATATTGAATAAATGCTCTAAAAAGATTTGAGAGTGCTATTAATCTGCCTACAACTATAATCCTTTGTTTTTCTTTATCTTTTTTTGCCCCTTTCATCTATACAAGGAATTGCTACAAATTGTTAATCTAATCTTTATCTAAACCTTGATGGTATTGCTTTTAACTCTATTTCACTCTGACACGTATGAATAGCCCGTCGTTTACTGCTTCTTTTTTTCGCTTTCTATGGACACTGGCATCCTTCGAACACCAGTTCTTCGAACTAAAGAAACTACCACTATTGTTATAACAGCTTTTTCCTTGTCTAAATATTCATCTCTTATTCTGCTTCTGAAGAATCGTCTGGATAGACCTGGGGAAAACAAAATGCAAAAGCCTATATATAAGTATCTACGAAATTTCATTGCATATGCCTTTTAATTGAGTGCACAAAAATAATTGTGCATAAAACATGAACAATCTTCTCCCATAGGACTTGATCTTTAAGTGATCTATAGAAAGATATAGAGAAGCCATGCATATCTTACCTGACTATGTCTGTCTTCATTGAAGCTTAAATTTCTAAGCTTCAATTCTCCTCGGCTGGTTGTTAGGTCATCTAATATCTCTGCATCACACATTCCCTCTCCACTTTCCTTCGTTCCAGAATTAGAAATATCCTTCTCCTGGTGAAAACATTTCATATTCATTTGAGCTTTGCGATTTCATAGATAGCATATTAAATACTAAAGAAGATAATAAAGTATTTTGTACCTTGAAAGAGAGGCTGAGAGAGCGCCGTGGAGCACCAGTGATTTCATCATATTCAGCTGCATCAAGTTCCCGCAAGTGATGAGGAGGAAACACCTTGGGAAGGAGATGCTGACGAATGCTGATGAGAAGGAAGAATGGCAATGGGAACAAGATTCCAGCTATAGGAATCCATGTAACACCAAAGCAAGCCAGAAAATATACAAACTGGAAGAGAGTGAATATGACAATGTATTTGTATGGTACTGACTCCACAAAGGAAGCATGATCATGTTCCAAGACCCTGAAAAGATATAACCAAGATTGACATTTGTCATAAATTCAGCTAGATTATGTTTGATAGTGCTAAAAACAAGTTGAATTAGAGGTCTGAAAAGGTCATGAACATCATCAGAATCTAATCTCTTAGAAACAAATTATTTTGAACATCTTTTGGATTGCTTTTCTGTTTTTTTCCGTTTTCAGTTCTTAATAACTTAGTCCTGTTTCATGATATGTAAAATTCCATATTTTCATTCCAAAACATGGATCTTTTTTCTCTTGTGTTCTAACGTGGAATGCTACTTGATCATTATACTAATCAAAAGGTGTATCACTCACTTGTACTGCCGGCTAGGTGAAATGAAAAGTAGTAGCATCCGTTCCCAGAATTGGTTTCCTGGGAGACTGTCAATGGCCATGTAAGCAAAATATCCCCAAAGAACTGACGTAGGAATTTGCTTAATGGCAGGCATGGCGCACACTGCTCCTGCTACTAAGAGAGACTGCAAAAGGTTGCTCACTCTCTGCTCATTAACTCGGACAGGCAAGTAAGCATCAATGTGCTTCTCAGGATCAAATTTTTCCTCTTTGTTCTCTCCTTCCTTTTCACCTTTCATTACTGCCTCTTTCAAGTCTTTAAGTTCCTTAGCTACTGCAGTCTGCAGCAGAAACACATAATGGCATTATGAAAGGACTTAGTAGCCCAAAAACATGGGAATAACCTTCCCTTTCATCAAATAATTGAGAACAATTACATGATTTTACAAGTTAAAATTTCCGTATGACTTATTAACAACTCAAGTTACAGGCATTAGATGAAAATTTTGAGTAATTTAAATGTAAATTTTTTAGAAGTATCAAGAGATGATTTGAAGAACCAAGTTTTAATAATTAGACAAAGTAGAAATGTTTTCTTCAAGCGGCACTTATGACTAGAAGACTTACAGCAGGACAGCTGTCCATTTCAATAAAAACAGCTTGCATTTTGCCATAAATCTCAGAATTGCTAGCTTTCTGCTTTATGCTTTCCTTGGCAGTTGCCACCATCTTCCTTCGAATGAACTGCATATCAGAGAACAAGTTCAGTAAGTATCTGATCCTGCATGGTTGGCAGTAATTTGTAACAACTCTTTAATTCTTTTAACTTCTGCAAACCAACCTGTCTTTTGAGAACGGCAAGGCTCTTGGTGTGCATAGGGGATTGTGGGAGGACCCCATTTGAAGGCGGCAGTCCAATCAATCCACAAAGCAATGTCTGAAGGCATTTATTTGATATTAGAACATAAGTGTCAATGAAATATAAAGAGAAAATGAACTCCAGATTTATATGTTAGTGGTGTATACCATAAAACCCAGTAACAAGATGTCGTAGTGGTATGCAGATGGATTTTTAAGATTGAACTCCTTTTGTTGTGCCAACTGTGATGCAACGCTGTGGTCAAAAAAGTAAAGCCCTGCTATCATCACCGCAGGAATAAAGGCGGCAAAGATGTATGGCGGAGGCAGCTTTCCCATATCCTGCAGTTTGAGTATGTATAAGTATTAAATCTTTCAAATCTGAAAATAAATAAATAAATAAAAGTTTAAAAGTTCAATAATCATAGGAATATGGTTTACTTTGATCACAGTCCAGTGGTGTAACGAAGCAGATTCCCAAGGGAGAGGACTAAAGAGCCTTCTGGGAACTCCTGAAGGAACCTTGCTTGGTACACTGAATGACAATGCTGTCCACACTACAACCATTAAAGGAACCCCATAGTCTGCAATGAAACTCCTGAACCAACCTTTATGACATAGTAAAGACTCAGATTCTGAACTTAACTATTCAGCAAACAACAAGGACTCAAGTAACTTCAAATTTGTTTCACAAACCTGTGCCATACCACCATGACCTTGCTTTTCTGCTCTTTAAAGCAGTATATAGAAGACCAAAAGTGAATATTATGCCCAGTAATCCATTTGTGTAAAGCCACTGAAACTGATACTTCTCTAGGTCGGAGTTTTGATCTTCAGGAACGTTAAATTCACTCACGATTCCCTATCATCGAAACATTTTCCTCTAATAAGCATTACATTTCATCCACACCAAGGAAAAAGAAAAATACACAATTCAAATGTTGGTTCTGTTTTCTTTACTATAATTACCTTGATAGCCTCTTGCATGAACAGAGCAGCAATCAACATGCCAAAAAGTTCACCTGCAATCCTTGTAAATCTACTGATAAGAGTGCAAGCATTGAAAATTGCCAGAAGAAACAGCAAGAGAGCCGTCCATACACAAACCCTGCAAACTCATCAAACCATATTGAAGGTTAACATAATCTGTGAAATTTTTACTAAAAACAGTGTTGATTTTGTGTTTACCATCCAGCCCAAGCCAAGTAGAGTTTCTGTCCCAAATCTTCTCTTCCCTTGGCAAATTTGTACAAATAAGTATACATTATGACAGTGGGTTCTGCAACTCCTAATATCAAAAGTGGTTGCCCTCCAAATATTGAGTGTAGAATACCACAAAGAGCAGTAGAAGCTAACGTCTCCACAGTGCTCAAGCTCCCATCTACACAGATATCAAACATTTTCAAAATCACCAAAAAAACTAACAAATACATAAGAGAAAAAGAACAGCAACAACTATTTCTCTGCTAATATGTAAAGCAAAAAGAAAACTAAAATCTTGGAGATCATGAAAAAGAGCTAATGACCTGTATCTCTACTTAGCTGCTCGCCAAAGGCAATAACGGGAAGAGCAGAAGCAAAGAAGATGTAGGTTGTTGGGGCCAATATCCTGTCATAAATTAATGAAAAATTTTATTAGACTTGGTAAAATTATAAATAGTTTTGCAATATTTGTCAATGCTATGATAAAAACATTAAAGTACCTGAATCCTGAACGAATACCACCAATCCAATCTTGTTTGTAACATAGTGATCTTCCCCTAATATCGTTGGCGATGCCCCTAAATGGAGATTTGATATTCTCCATTTCTGGAAGAATAAAGTGTTGGAATTAGATACAATAATGGAATATAGAAGAGAATTTTCTGCAGAACAAGAGAAAAACTTGCAATAGATAAATATAACGCTTAACACAATTAAAAGTGCTAAAAAGTCTAACTTACCAAACAGTGAAAGGACTTCAAACTGCGCATTAATGTGAAACGCAATACAAGAAATTATAAAAGAAAAAGGAATGAATGAAAGATTTATCTTGGCTTTCGTTGTCAGATCTCAGATTAGAAAACCGAACACATGCTTATACAACCCAAGATTTTCCCATTTAATTTCTGAGAAAATAAAAGAAAACAACACAGGAAAGGGCTCTAAAAATCCTGCATCTTCCTCAACAAGTGAAATACTCATCACCAACCAAGACTATGCATTAAGCTTCTCCCCCTTATAAACAAAAATAAATAAATAAAAATAAATGATACCATTTACATATCATGCGAAAGTACACTTCCTCCATTTTCCTTGCATTTTCTCAGCAAAAAAACGTAACATGCACCTAGACTTCAGTTAATACCAAAAAAATAACAAAAACAAATATAAACCCTTTTTTCTATTTTCTTCCGAAATCAATATTGAACCAAAGAAAACACCGTTTTGCTTTCTTCTACCAGCCCACAACAAAATAAACAAGAACTCATAAAGCACTACAGCATTATACGTTAACACGCATGCAAATTATAAATAATCTTATCACTTTCCAAGAGATTTACCGGATACCTTGGTTGCAACGGCGGCCTTGGCCGCACTGTCCTCCGGGAATTTCGCTGGAAGAAAAACACACACACACACAAACACAGAGACAAGTGCGTATTTGTATGTGAAGACTGACGGAAGTCTCTGCACTTGACGGCTTGCACTCGTAAAAATTTTCTACACGTCTTTAAAAAGAACCGCGAGTCTCCTCGTGGTCCCCACATGGGGGTATTTTTGGTAATTTGTGAGGAACAAGTGAGGGAGGGTTTGTGGGATCGTGCTTAGGTGGCGTGTTTCGTGTGGTGACAGCTGTCAATTCTGCTCAGATTTTCCTTTGTGGTCGGAGTCCAACCATTGGTTGTGACAGAGAATCACAATGTGCCATTGGATAGCCAACAAACAAAATTTGTTAATTCTTTTGATAATCTCTATGTTAATACCAGTACAAGATTTTCATTCTTAGGATTAAAATTTCAACAATATTACATTTTTTACAAAGTTTATATAATATTAAGTGAATAAAATAATGAATATAAAATATAAAATATAATAAATATTGATGATTCATATGTCATTTAATAAATAGTATCATGTCAATTTTGTATACTAACTTTATATACAGACTTTATAAATGTAGCATTACTTTTAAAATTTATGATATAATTTTTCTTTATAGAAAAAGTTTTTTCCTTGCAATTAATTATCAATCACAAAATAAACATACGAAAATATGTGATGTTGATGTTGCTTTTGATACCATACATCAAATGTGACCAATTGTAATTTACTCAAAGTCGATTTTCTTAAAAGCCCTTTTAATTTGAGCGAGTTGGAAAACAATTTTCTTGTTTTGAGCAAGAGAGCAAGGGCCGTCCAAGGCAGTGATTGGAGTGATAAGAGGCATAATATATTCAATTAATGTGGAATCTACAAGGTAAAGTTGAATAAGCTTTTTTCAGTCTAATTGTTGTACTTCTGGGAAGAGGATGTAAAAGCACTAAAATATAAAAGTGATTTTTGCTAAGTGCTTGCCAAACTTTTTTTGAACCAGTAGTGCAAAATACACTGTATTTCACTTTATGAATGGTTAATTTATTAATTATTCACTGACTTGGGTTCATTTGAAGGTATAAAATCAATCAGTAGTCCAAATATGCTGATTAAGATTTGGCTTGTTTGATTGTTCTTTAACTTTTGTTGCATATGGTGCAATTTTGCTAATCCAAAGTTTTATCTTTATTAAGTAAATAAGAGAAACTTTCTTTATAGTAGTTCTAGCAAACTCTTTTATTTCCCTATTTGCCAAATTAGTGGGAATATTAGCTTGACAAATTTTCTCGCTTTCAAGTCAACTTAATTATGAAATTATGGTTTTTTAGTTTTTTGCAGTCAATAATGTAATTATCGAATATTGATTTATTATTTAGCTTGTCAAACAATATTTATGTATTTTTATATTTAATACATTTAATTTTACATTAAAATATGATTTAAACGCATATTTCTCTTCAAAGTCTTAACTAGTAAATTTTACGGAAGAAATGTTTAAAGACAAAATTGTTTAACTCAATTTACACGTTGTTTAACATTAGTCTGACTTTGACTTCTAGAAAAACACAAACGACATGTCACTAACTTCATTATATATTCAAATAGAAAAAAAAAATTTATCCTCACCTTTTATAATTTTTTTTTTAAAATTTTTATGGATTTATTGATAGACATCAATCTTGCTAACCATAATAAACATCAATTCTAGAGGATTCGATGGTTAAAATCATGAAATCTACCAAAAGAAAAATTAATACTACTTAAACTTGGATAATACTTTTTAAATTTATTTTAATTATTAATGGACAACATCTCAAGCTTCCTCACCGTCCACGGTCCACAATCTTTGTAGTTTCCTTAATAATTGTCTGCCTTGTCCTCTACATATGTTAATCGCTCTCTCTAATTTATAAAAGAAAAATTAGAATAATTAAATCATTTTGGTTTGAAACTATTTGAATTAATTAATTAAATAAAATCATTTACTTAATTATAGTGTAACTTATTCGTATTTTATTTGACGTAAGTACTTGGACTATCCGTGTCATGAAATATTTAAAGTCTAAGCTAATTATAGCAAAACGACTTTACTTTGTTTTGGTAGAGCATCAAGTAGATTGATTGGTTTGATTGAAATATTAAACAGTATTAATGTATTAATATATTATTAGACGTACAGAAGAAAACATAGGTACCGACGAATGTATAAGAAAATAAAATAATTCAACTCTCAAGGAAGGTAAATTAAACGACTTTGTAGATATTACACACTAATTTGCAATTTGAGTTTCGTATGATACAAGTTTTTTTACTAATCCTTATATAATTATATCGTATAAGTTAATTAATTTTTTTTAATGAAATTGAGTATTATTAATCAATTTATAATTTTTTAACATTATAAATTCGATTATAAATCAAATATTAACATAAAAAATAATTGTTTTATGTATAATAAAAAATTAAATATAAAAATATGGATAATATTTAGTGTATGTTATCTAGTGTGAATATATAAATACATTTTGTTGCGAAAATTTTCAAAATTTTCTTAATTCAATCTAGAAATAAATTTTTAATTGAATAATGCTAGTTTTACAAAATTTATATACAAATTTTTAAATACAAACTGATGTATCATAAGATGATTGAAACAGTGAATATGTAAAATCAATTTATTTAATAAAGAATAATAATATATAAATAAACAAGTGATGCTTCTAGAAGTTATCAATATTCTTTTTAAATAGGCCGCTCGAGGTTCATGCCAAATTGTTTGAGAATTTATTGAACCCTCAATTTTTTTTTATAACAAATATTTCATTATTATATCTGAGTGATAGACAAATGATCGCATTATCCGTACAAGAGATTAATTTTTTTTAAACAAAAATATATATATATATATAGAGGGGGAGAGAGAGAGAGATTAATTTGATGTCTAGCGAAAGCTTGTACGTGGCATAATGTGTGAGCCTTGTTGCATGTAAATTCGACGCACGCAAAAAAGATTAGCCATTTCGTGGGAGAATCCAAATTCTACTACAATACAAAAAGTCGCCTTTGGGCTCTTTGACTATTCCTGTAGCATAAAAGCCAAATTTCTAGTTCTCATAAAAATTCGTCCCAGTTCGCAACTATCTGGCCGCATGCTGGCCACCCATGGTACATGTGCTTGGATGCCTTCATAGACATTGCAATTAAAGACTTGTGCATGCACAAACTGTGCAAGATTTCGTGTCAAAATTGGTGCTTCAAAATCCTCATGACTTGCTACCAATTGCCTCCTCGTATGACTCCAATCCTCTGATTGTCAAATTGAAATTCGTTTCCTTTTAGACTGTCATGTTGTTCATGCCACCATGTAATAGTATCATGGTTCAGAACAAACAAAGGTTTTATTTTATGTTTTTATTTTTGAAATTAACCCCAAGCTTTATATAAGAAATGCTTTTATTTATAATTTGTGCAGTTGATTCATCATTCATGAATCATGAGACCTCTTGGGTTTATATAAGAAAGCTTTTGGGTTAATTTTATGAAGGGTAAGCTGTAGTTTTTTTTAATTATAATAAAACCTCTTTTTTTCAAAAAAAAAATTTATTTGATCAAGTTTCAACTACAACAGAAATACTTTTCCAAAAAAGTTGTTAGCAACATTAAAAATAAACTTTATCAAGTTTACAAAATTAGATATGTCAACTAGATTTATACATTTGACAAGCAGATCTGTCGGCTTGATGAGCTTTGTTTGTCTGATAAAATGTCAAGTTTGGTCTAACCCTAACATTTAAACTATTTATTTGGATGAGTATGTGGCTAAGGCATTAAAAAAAAAAAGATAAGATTTTATTAAAACTCGAAAAAGCACCTCACAAAATTTGTTATTCTCATCTATTTCTATTTCTTTTTTAAATAAAAAATAAACTCGTATATGCAACATGTCATTTAAATGTTACAACATATGTATACAATATTTTTTTGGGTTCATTGATTAACATATTTATTAAAAAATAACCATTCAACACTAAAATCAAATGTAAACATCATATACCGATTGATGATACTTGTTTGGTCATAAAGGGATTGAACACAAAAATCAAACTAACCTATTTTATCCCTTTTTCTCTAATGTCTCCTTTGACAACTCATTAGTTGAAAGTACCTACTGAATTGTCCATTTAGAGTTTGATTGTTATTAACTTCACCAACAACTCCATTCATGATTTTGATGAACCTAAGCATAATGTCAGGCTATTGTGGGTTACGATTTCACATATCTTCTTAACCCTCATCTCTTTTCTATATATGCATGCATGCATGATGCTTTTTAAAACTGAAAGAAACATATATATGAAAGCGATAGACGTCGATTGTCATACTATATCACACTTATGTGCTGTCACTTGAAAACTAAAATTCAAAGAAAATGATATATTGTTTTTTATATACGTAACAGAATATATATATTTCCAGATGTTTGGCTCGGAAATTTTGATTACGAATGCTTTGAAGAAAAATATATTGCAATTAGCAAACAATGAAACTCAGTCACAAGTCTATGCATATGCCATGACAATATGGATTCGATTGGCGATAATTATTAATTTCTTTGTGTGATGGAAAATATATCGAAGAGAGAAACCGTGCATTCTTTAACTAGAAAACAAGAAATTATTAGAGATGTTCAAGTATTCATGAGTAATTAATGGCTGAGTTTTGCTGCAACTTGACAAGTTATTTGGACTTCGCTTGAGAAGCCACATATCGGAAGGGCTTCTTTGCTATCTCTGAACAAGAAAAGGAAAGCTACAAATTTTAATTATTTTTAAATTAACTGTTAATTTATGTCATAATAGAAGAGTTTGGTACGCAGAATTATTGAATATAAGTTTATATAAATAATTTTATACCATATATGTGAAAACAACACTTGAAAAGGATGAAATATATATGATGGAATGATTGGTTAGAATTTGAGCGAATGTTCGTTATAGATTAATTAAAAAAAATCAATTACAGAAATTGCTTTTACAAAACATAAAAAGAGAATATAAAAGACTAATTTGTTGATAAATATCTTAAATATTTATGAACGCTACATTGAGGGTGATAATTGAGTGGAATTGATAGCTACAGGAGTCATTGAGGCTGTACTTTTTGTGGTATATGATTTGTTTTCTTTGAAGACAAAAATTGAAAAAAGACATAGTTCTTTGAACCTTTAATTTTCCAAGGAGTTAAAGATATGCCCTGCACCTGCAGCTATTAGAGGAGGTGTTCGAAACACGTAGCACAAAGTTTCAAGCCATGACTTCGTTTCCAGACTCTATATGAAATATCCAAGCTTCTAGCTAGCTCTATCAGATAATATATAATTTCCTAAACTATTAATATATACAAATTAATATGATTATATTCTTATGATTATCAGATAATATCTTAATTTACTTTTATTTTGCACCCATTATTTCTATTTGTATTGTATAATTGAATTTATGTAAAGAGATTTCTCTGTTACATGAATAATCTATTCATCTTTAAATACATAATTTCGTTAGTTTAAAAAAAAAATAGAGCAATAAATCAAACTTATTAGAATAATTATGGTGGGTTATACGTCCAATGTCCAAATAATTATCCAAAATAATCGGAACTCCATGTATCGATCAAATGATTTGGAATACCAGTCATGTAATCAACTATAAGATAAGAAAAACATTTCAATAAAACTTTATATATTCTATGTAAAAAAATTTTATGGTCTATAAATTCTATGCTTGTCTTTGACTCTTGAAACATGATTAGAAAGTTTAAAGTGCATTTTAGGTGTATTATATCATTGTCTAACTGGTGTAAAATCTATTTAATTAATCATATATTGAGATTTAAAATTGCATATGTATCAAATTAATAACTTAAGAATAAGCTATTATATCATTTTAATCATAGTTTAACCCAAATAAAATAAAGATAACAAATATGTTTACTCTTTATTGATAGTTTGTTTCTTATCTTTTAATTAAATAACGGATTTATTAACTTGGATTAGATTTTTATTATTTATGATGATATCAGATTAGATTAGATTGAAAAATCTTTTAATCAACTAGCACTGAATTGGATAATTAGTTATTAATTAGCCAAATCCATTATTATAAACCAATGAAGAGCCCTCTACATATCTTTACAGGAATCTGATTAATAATTAAATCTCTTATAACCATAACCACAAGAATAAAAATTGAAAATAAGCACTTGACATAATCAATGACGCACAGCATTTTCCTATAGAAAACTAATAAAACTAAATAGAAGAGTTTGATTCTAGAAATAAGAATTATGTATATATGTAGAAAAAAAAATCAACTTCAACTGTGTTTCAAGATGTTCTATTGTCTGCTTATGGTTAGGTGAGCTACAGAAGCTGATGGCTTACATGATTAGCTCACATTTGAGTCTAAAATTTAATTTATGTTATTTTTCAATTAACTCAAAAAGGAGAGCTTGGTTAAGAGTTTCAAGTTTCTATAAACACACATTTGAGTCTTCTCTCTTATGGTTCGAAGAGTATTATTGCTGATGAAAGGAGAGAGATACTTAGACGTGGAAAAATAATATAACACATATAACAGTGGAGACAAAGTTTGAAAACAAAGTACTTTTGTGAGATATAAATGGATGATAAATGAAGAAATATTTTCTAATTTTGTCAACGATAATACCAAGTTTTTGGAAAACTAAAATGCACAAATTTGACTGCAAAGCAAGATCTAGAAAAAATCTCACTAAGATGGTAATATCCCATCATATATTTCTTACATATACATGCAGTGCCAGCTCAAGGAATTTGGAGGTATGAGGCGAAAGAAAAAGTTTTTGATATTTAATATAGAAAGTTAAATAAATTCCATTAAAATTTCATCATAATTTTATTAGTATTGTTTATTCAATTATTAAAATTTTGTTGGTATTTTTTTATTTTTGTTTTACATATTTACGAAGAGGCTCCGCTTTAGTATTTAACTAAATTTTCTAAATCTTTGCATAACTTTTTCATATCTAAATTCATATTTTCTAATATACATGTCTAAAAATAAAAATAAAATAAAATAGATAAAAATAAAAATTATTAAAGTAGACAGTTATAGAAACCGAAATTATAGTAAGATAATGTACTATCTTGATAATTAATCTTGATAGAATGAGAGAATTTGATATACGTGCTTGAGTTAGAAAGATA
This sequence comes from Boswellia sacra, assembly GCA_013180625.2. Classification (NCBI taxonomy): domain Eukaryota; kingdom Viridiplantae; phylum Streptophyta; class Magnoliopsida; order Sapindales; family Burseraceae; genus Boswellia; species Boswellia sacra. The sequence goes on along the minus strand of SNVD02011894.1, from coordinate 32,658 downwards.
AATTTGTAATATAAAAAGACAATGTAGATGAAGTTAAGAGCTTTAACTTATATATTCATGCTTAATTTTTCTAATACTACATATCAATCATAATCTTGGCAGTCTTTTGAAATTTAAAAATATATTTTATACAAATTTAAGCATAGATATTTAAGGAAATAATTTAACTTTGTATTTTCGTTAAACATGAATTCCCGTAAAAAACAAGAACTGGTATTTAAGAAAATAAAGTAGATTATATATATAAATCTTTGAAAAGCTAATATTTCCTAATAAATTGTCTTTACATATAATAGGGCCTTTAAGGATTTAACCAATATATTTGGGGCCTTATCAAATTTCAGGCTTAATGTGTTAGAGTAGTTCTACACGACCCCCATTTTTTATCTCATTAGCCTCCATCTCAACATTAAATAAGGACATAATTGTAATAAAAATATAAGATATAAGATAATTAATATTCAGCTAATTAATTTAACAAGAACTCTTAATTTTTTCTTATATATCTCTATCATTTTTCCTATTTTCTCTCCAACAAAATCAATGACCAAACTTACCTCTCTCTCTCTCTCACACACACGCCGTCCATCTCTCTCTCTTCCATTTCTATATTTTTTCTTCTCAAATTTATTAAAATTTATTTATTTTTCTTTCTTTTTAAATTTCAATCACTGATCCAATGCATATCAAATCATCCATTTTTCTTTCTTTCTCCCTAAAAAATATTTGATTGATTATTTTTTTATAAGAGCTTGAAGAATTTAATAATTCATGATAACAAATTGATTAATATTAAGACCATCACTTTTTTTTTATGTATCATTGATAGTAAACAAAGATTAAAAAAATTTAAAGACTATTAAGTTTAGATAATAATTTAACTAGAAATAATTAAATGATAATTTAATTAACCTTGTATCAAATAAGAAGTAGATGAGATAAAAAAAGAAAGTCAATTAAATATTAAATGAGAATTTAATTAAGCTTACTATAAATATATCTAAAATTGAATTTGAGTTTGTTGATAAATTGTTTAAATTATAATTTTACCCTTACTAAATAAGAGATGGGGGCTAATAAGATGAAAAATGGAGGCTTAATAGAACTATTCAACGTGTTAATGATGTAACATAGATTTTTAGGGCCTTAAGAATTTAAACAAAAAAATTGCGGTCTTATCATATTTTAGTTTGAGACTTTAACAGCAGAATATAAATTTTTTGGGCCTTACTAGAAGTTGGGGTCTTAGGCAATTGCCTCACTTGCCTAGGGGTTGAGCCTGGGCTGTATACATGTTAATTGATAAAATCTTATTAATTTTTTAAGAGTATATACTAATAATGGATTGACTATTCAGATTTGATAGTCCATTTTGATATCAAAAGCTTTGACCAAGGCCTTTCATAATATTTGCCTTGAATAGACCCAAACAAGAAAAAATTAAAATGCGTGAAAAGCATGGTATACATACACAGACACATATGTGCAAATCTTACAAAAATGGAAGTTATCAATAAGAGGACAAAATTATTGATGAAGACTAATTAGTGACTAACATGGTTTAGAATAGATTCCTAATTGAGGAACTTCTTGGAATCATATATTATATTATGAGTGATTGAAGGAAGTCCCGTATTCAATATACACCGAGGCTTTAATTTGGGTGGGATAACTTGAAATCAATTTGTTCAATTCAAATAAATCAGGCAATGACTTACAGGTTGCATCACTACAAGAAAATCGACTTTTAGCAACGTGAGTTTTGCCTTGGTAAAGGGTTTTTGCAATGCACGCCCGCTGTTATTCTTGATGCTGCAGAAAGTCCTTGGCTTTCTGTAACATGCACTTGCATTTTGCGAAAACCTGTTTTGCATGTTCCAAATAATGTTTTAGGAATACTGGTTACGAAAATTTACTTAATAATAAAGATTTAGCAACATGCAATGCTTTTATCCGCTCTTTTGTCGACTATCGTTGAAGAATGTGACATTGTTTTCAATAGAAATAGCATGCGGGCTTACCATGTGCAGCAAAACATTACCTTTAACAAATTAAGAGAATTCTTGGGAAAAATGATAGAAGTAGAAAATGGCAATCAAATCCCTTGAAGATATTAACGCTAATAATTTTTTTTTTGAATCATGATTGAATTGTCAACTATGAATTTATCTAAAATCTGGAAATACTTGTATGTTCTGATAATATATATGTTATTATCTAAAGAAATGTGTTATTAAAATAATATGAAAAAATAAGCATATTTACTGTATAGAAGACGAATGTATGCTTTCAATATATACTTTTGAAAACCTTTCTATAATCTAAGGGAAGCTGAAAGAGCTTAACTCTTAAATTTTAAGAAGCAGTCTTGACCAATGAAAATCAAAAATTGAGAATTATAACTATTCAACTTCATTTCAACGTGAGATCAGAAGCACATCGTCAAGAACTAAACCGTTAATTTGACTATTTCTTTTAAAATTGGAATAAGGGGCTTCAATTTCTCCAAAAACTCATCTCCTGCATGTAGCACCATCAACAGTTAATTAGGAGCCATTAACAAACAAGAACAGAAGATCAATTAATTATAGACGCCACAAGGCCATTCCTATTAATCGATAAAAAAAGTAGACTTAAAAACCAACAAATTAAAACATCACCATCTTGTTCAAAGAACTTCAAATTAAGCACTCCTAGAACTTTCACTTCCACTCCCGAATGTTTGATTACACTTCACATTTGAATCCACCCCTAGCTAAATTTACAGGGGGGAGTTTATGCAAAATTCAAAGGGCACCTAGTCATAACAAGTAATAAAATGGAAATATGAGTATCGTTCTCACAGAGATTGATGTACTAATTACCAAACCTTACCTAACTCTAATTTTATTTGAGCAATGATAAAAGAATGATAATTCGATGAAGAGTTGACTAAAATAACAACTAAACTAAAACTACGCATACAAAACAATGACAAGATTCAAGTTATGAAAATTCCAATATATTAAAGCTCTAAAGTGTTAGATTTCACCAATATTAATCATTCCTAATTCTATAATCTAATAAATTAATGTTTATTCCTATGTTGCCAGCCAATCTCACTAAATTTATTGTTATTCTTTTTCAAACTACAACAATGTATATTAATAAGCTAGATATACATCTCTATCAAATATATTAATTTTTCAATACCCATTAGACACAAGTAATTCATAATAGTTGCACAATTCATGTAAATATCTCTATCTTACATTAATTCATAGTAATTCAATCAAGAATTAATATAAACTTCACGTTTTAGTCTCAATTTATATCTCAAATCATGCAAGAGTTGGCCAAACAATCACAAATATTGAGCATATAATTGAATTACTTAACAATATTAAAATAAACATCAATATATTAAATTAAAAGAATCAAAATCTCAAAATTTGACTACATCTTAACCCTAAAATAACAAGTTTAGCTCATAATGAAATTAAACATAACTAAAATCAAAATTGTAAACATGTTTACAAAGAAGATTAAGAACGAAACTATATATAAAACTTGAAGCAATCTCGATGTTGATGCTTGAATCACCTCTCTAAGTTATTGTTTGCTACTTCCTTTGCCTCCCATGCGACCCAAAAGTACCAAATCGAACCCGTAGGCACTTCTATTGTTGTCCTGTTTATATGCTGTATATGTTGGGAAACCAAAATCAATAAGCATTCGGTCTAACAATTTTCCAGATTCGTGATTGCGCTGTAGTGCAGAGGTGATTGCACTGTGGCGTAGACCTCTCTGCCTGAGCTTCTAATTTTTTGAATCTTGACATGCGTAGTGGCCCTTGTGCACCTGCGCTGCAGCGCAAAGCATTCTGCCACACTAATCTAATCTGAAGCAAAATGGAAAGAAAACTGCAAAATTCTTGCACGATTTCAGACACATTTCCAAATTCCTTCAAAAGTTATCAATAATCCCAATTTCTTCCATCAACTGTAAAAACAAATAAAAATACGTCAAAGTACTGAAAAAATAATCAAATATTAAGCGTAATGATATCTAAATTATGAGTAAAAACTCACTTATCAGGGGCAGACCAAGTTCATCAAATACATAAAAAGAGAGAATCACGACGTCAGTGGACCATGTTGAAAGCTGCTTCCGCACGCAATCAATGAGGTGACCTCACAAATTGCTTTATCAATGTAAAATTTGATTCCATGCATTTAGAGCCAAATATCCACCAACGTCTATACTTTATACCAATTTTGGATAGTTACGCCCCCGCAATAAGTGCCTGGCCCTCATTTCCTTCGTTGCTAACTTGTCTGTCCACGGCTTTCTTATCATGACGATCTCTTTAAGCTAATCTGGTTTGTACTTTCTTCTTGAAAGATTTTCTTGAAAACTTCAGATTTCTTGTAGCATAGGGATAATTAATTAACAACTTTAAAAGTTGTTTCTTTTTATCAACTAACGTTTTCTATTACCATAAACACTAACGAAACAATTACCAAATAATTATTATGCCTTCAATTCTTAGGATCTTGAAACAACAAACCCTAAAATGAAATCCCTTACATTAGAACTCTAATTTCCAAATTAATTTTTAAAATGCTAATTTTTTAGGGTGTGCTTTTTTAAATATTTTATATTTTTTTAATTCTACTTTGATGTTTAATTAGGAATATATGGTTGATAATGAATTTTAAAATTTTATATTAATTGCATTAAAAAACCTAATTAAATTAACCAAAGCTAATGGGTATAGCGGTGGTCGATGTATGCTCACATCAGTTAATTAATTGTATTACAGTAAAATCTCGATAAATAGATGTTCGATAAATTAATAATCTTGGTTAAATAATAAAATCTTCTGGTTCGACTCGGGCCTATGTATTAAATTAATAAATTCACTAAATGCATAAAATAATAATTTTTTTCAAATCCTTTGGGGCCCAACGAAAATATAAATTAATAATTAATAAAATACAGAGCATAAATAACATTATAGCTTATAATGTTAATGTGATCTTTTCTTAACAACTTCTAGTTTCTCAATTCTGTTATTTTTCAAAGTATACCTCTAATGTTCTTAGTTTTTTCTTTCTATCTAAACTAATCTCTCTTAATTTTGCAAAGCATGCACCTTATTTGTTATATATTTTTAATATTGTAGCAATTAATTATAAAAAATTACTATTGCTTGAATGACCTCTTTTGAAAAAAAAAATACTAAAACACAACCATCATATCGATTATGATCATCATCAGTCGACATAACCATTACTCTTTTAATACTCTCTTTTTTAGTAGGCAATTCCATCATTGCATCATTTTCACTAGGATAAATCAAAAGGTGTTCAAAATCGATTACATTTCTATGGTGTAAAAAAAAAAATGAATTCATGCAATCCATTAAATTTTGACCAAAATAATCTATTTTTTTTAATAACACATATATGAATCTTGATAAAAAAAAATATTACAAGTAATTAAAACTTAAAAAAATAAAAATTTTAATAAATTACTAATTAATCATTTATAGATAATAAATTATTCATTTATCAATAAATGAATAATCTCTATAAAATAATAATTTTTTATAGTCTCAACAGTATTAATTTATTGAGGTTTTATTATTTTAAGGTAAAATAATAATTAATACCTTTTTAATTGATTACTATTAAATGAGGGAGAGCTGTGAGAGAATAACAGAAGGAGATGACGAGAAAAGAAATAAAGAAACATTAATATCCTTCCCTTATAGTACTATTTTGCCTCCAAGTTCTGTCACATGCCTATATCTTTAAATGTATAATTAGAAGAAAAAGAAAAAATCAAACTTATAGAACTTGATCTTGTTGGCCTTAATCAACATGTGGAATTTGCTGAGCTTCTTCAGCTGGAGAATCCTCTAAACTTCACTTCCCAACCGATTCCTGAGCCAAACTCTTCTCTTCCTTCTTCCGACTGCGGTTGACTCTTTCAACCAACCTTCCCAATTATGACACAAATTAAGTAAGTTTTAATAAATTAAATAAAATATAAAATAAAAAGTATATAATATAAATAAAATATAAAACATCATTAAAGTAGTATAATAAATATAAATAAAATTCCAAATTTATATTAATATTAATTTTATATCACTATTTTAATTATATACCCATTTTACATTTTTAGCTGCATTTAATATAAATCAAAGCAATAAATAACTAATTAATAGTTTCTTTTCAACCTCATTAATATAATTTCCAATATCATCTAAACCAACAATAAAATTATGTTTTTTTTTAATTATTGTAAATTTGTACTGAAATATGAATATGTCCTCTACTAAGGTGTACATCACAATTCCATCTGAGATCCTTTATCCCTATTTGGACTATGGAGATAATGATTCTTTTGCTTTTATTTCTCAACTCAATCTGTCCTTGTATGATTATATTGCCTAAGAGATTAAAGGTCTTATATCAAAGGCCTCGATTTGCAATGTTATAACTATGAGGATAGTTTACTTACATTGAAAGGAGAGGACAATTTATTTTTATTTGACACTTCCATGAAGGCGTGAATAATTTTACAAAACGTTTTCCATACCAATCAAACGAATAGTGCTTGAACATGCTAATAACGAACGGGATCCTAAAATTTAACAATTATGTAAAGATAAACTGGACAGAGGCATATTCATCTTTTGCAGATCATTAATTTCTAGGCTCTTGTTGTGATGTCAGAGAGCATTGAGAGTGACAAGTGAAGGTTTCCATGGATGGTCATTTTACAAACGCGTGAGGATTTTGTTTTTATTTATTTATTTTTTCCGGGTCGTAATATTTGTTCAAAAATCTACGTTAGTTAAAGTATTTTATTTCTATATATGAATCTGATATTGGATAGATTTTGACAGGAATATATATTCTTTTGATAGTTTTAAATAATATTTTCATATATAGATTGTACATATGCACTAATTAAAGATGTTATAAACCATTTTATATATAACTTGTGAGTTAAATGACTTAAATCTTCATAGCTTAGATGAGTTCGAGCATCGCATTTCTACATGGCCGATGATTAAATGAAATAACTCAATTAAATAATTAATTTTTTAGCTTTTCTTGAATCATATGAGACAAATTAGATGTTAGACGAAGAAGGAGCATTTCTACTAAGATATGGAATACATACATACATACATACATACATACATACATACATACATACATACATATATATATATATATATATATATATATATATTTATATATATATATGAAATCTTGGAAACAAATTTATGTCATCTATTATAATTTAAATATAAATGTGATGTTGGATGAGTTAGTGTATTACGTAGTAATAAAAGTGACATTGTAACTGAATGGTAACAAGGCGAAATGGCTCCTGGAAGTTTATATTTGTAATGTAAGAGACAAATAATGCTACTGCAAGCATAACTGCTAAAGTGATGGTGGGCCGTGTGAGAAGTGGGCAAGGGAGGATAATAAGAGAAATTGGCGAGAGATAAAAGGGGAGAATATGAGAGAGAGATTGGCAGAATTTTTATTACTTAAGAGCAATACTACGTCTACAATTAAATTCTACAGCTAACACAAAGCACAACAAATCTTGCAACCAACCAAATCCTACTATGAGACAGAGGTTTAGTATTATTCTATTACTCAAGGGTGATGGATACAAACTACAACACAAATGAGTGCTATTTATAGACGTTGCTGTAGCCTATTACATCCAATAGGATATTGAGTTCCATTCGGCCAATGAGATTTTCCGAAGCTTGAACCAATAGAACATATTGGCCTCCCAAGATAACCACTAGCAATTGCCTTCAAATCAGCCAATAAGAAATGGGCATTTGGGCGCCCAATTAACTATTCTTGGCTTCACCACCTCATCAACTTCGTGGAAATCCACCTTAATATGTAATAACATCAGCTTTTTCCTTGTCTATGGTATTACAACTATCTCGTCTTCTGCGTCTGAAGAATACTCTGGATAGACCTGCCCAAAAAAAAAAAAGTAAAAGCCTATATGTAATATCTACCAACTTCCTTGCATAAGCCTTGTAACTAAATTCACAAACATAATTGTGCATAACATGAACAATCGTATTCCATAGGACTTGATCTTTAAGTAATCTGTAGAAAGATATAGAGAAGCCATGCATATCTTACCTGCCTATGTCTTTCTTCATTGAAGCTTGCACTTCTGAGCTTCAATTCTCCTCTGCTGGTTGTTAGCTCATCTAATATCTCCGCATCACACATTTCCTCTCCACTTCCCTCCGTTCCAAAATTAGAAATATCCTTTTCCTGGGGAAAACGTGTCATATTCATTTGAGCTTTGCGATTTCATAGATAGCATATTGACTACTAAAATGAAGATAATATAAAATATTTCGTACCCTGAAAGAGAGGCTGAGAGAGCGCCGTGGAGCACCAGTGATTTCATCGTATTCAGCTGCATCAAGTTCCCGCAAGTGATGAGGAGGAAACACCTTGAGAAGAAGATGCTGACGAATGATGATGAGAAGGAAGAATGGCAAGGGGAACAAGATTCCAGCTATAGGAATCCACGTAAAACCAAAGCAAACCAGAAAATATACAAATTGGAAGAGAGTAAATATGACAATGTATTTGTATGGCACTGACTCCACAAAGGAAGCATGAGCCTTTTCCAAGACCCTGAAAAGATATAACCAAGAGACACATTTGTCATAAATTCAGCTAGATTATGCTTGATAGTGATGAAAACAGGTTGAATTAAAGAGTCATGAACATCATCAGAATCTAATCTCTTGGAAACAAATTACTTTTAAGATCTTTTGGATTGCTTTTCTGTTTTTTTTTGTTTTCAGTTCTTAATGACTCAGTCCTGTTTCATTATACGTAAAATTCCGTATTTTCATTCCACGACATGGATACGTCTTCTCTTGTGTTCTAATATGGAATACTGCTTGACCATTATACTAATCAAAAGATGTATAACTCACTTGTACTGCCGGCTATGTGAAATGAAAAGTAGCAGCATCCGTTCCCAGAATTGGTTTCCTGGGAGACTGTCAATGGCCATGTAAGCAAAATATCCCCAAAGAACTGACGTAGGAATTTGCTTAATGGCAGGCATGGCACATACTGCTGCTGCTACTAAGAGAGACTGCAAAAGGTTGCTCACTCTCTGCTCATTAACTCGGACAGGCAAGAAAGCATCAATGTGCATCTCAGGATCAAAATTTTCCTTTGTGTTCTCTCCTTCCTTTTCACCCTTCATTACAGCCTCCTTTAAGTCATTAAGTTCCGTAGCTACTACAGTCTTCACAAGAAACACAGTGGCATTATGAAATGGCTTCACAGAATCATATGAATAACCTTCCCTTCCGCCAAATAATTGAGAACAATTACATGATTTTGCAAGTTAAAATTGTGTGCGGCTTAGCAACAAATCAAGTTACAGGCAGCAGATGAAACTGTTGGGTAATTTAAACGTAAATTTGTTGGAAATATCAAGAGATGATTTGGAGAACCAAGTATTAATAATTAGGTAAAAGTAGAAATGTTTTATTCCAGCAGCGCTTATGACTAGAAGACTTACAGCAGGACAGCTGTCCATCTCAATAAACACAGCTTGCATTTTGCCATAAATTTCAGAATTGCTAGCTTTCTGCTTCATGCTTTCCTTGGCAGTTGCCACCATCGTCCTTCGAATGAACTGCATATCAGAGAGATCAAGTTCAGTAAGTATCTGATCCTGCCTGGTTGGCAATAATTTGTAACAACTCTTAATTCATTCAACTTCTGCAAACCAACCTGTCTTTTCAGAACAGCAAGGCTCTTGGTGTGCATAGGGGATTGTGGGAGGACCCCATTTGAAGGCGGCAGTCCAATCAATCCACAAAGCAATGTCTGAAGACATTTATTTGATATTAGAAAATAAGTGTCAATGAAATGCAAAGAGAAAATGAACTTCAGATGTATATGTTAGTGGTACCATAAAACCCAGCAACAATATGTCATAGTGGTATGCCGATGGATTTTTAAGATTGAACTCCTTTTGTTGTGCCAATTGTGATGCAACACTATGGTCAAAAAAATAAAGACCTGCTATCATCACAGCAGGAATAAAGGCAGCAAAGATGTATGCTGGAGGGACCTTTCCCATGTCCTGCAGTTTGAGTATATATAAGCATTAAATCTTTCAAATCTAACAAAATATAAATAAATAAAAGTTTAATAATCATAGGAATATGGTTTACTTTGATCACAGTCCAGTGGTGTAAGGATGCAGATTCCCAAGGAAGATGACTAAAGAGCCTTCTCGGAACTCCTGAAGTAACCTGGCTTGGTACACCGAATGACAAAGCTGTCCACACTACAACCATCAAAGGAACCCCATAGTCTGCAATGAAACTCCTGAACCACCCTGTATAACATAGTAAAACTCAGATTCTGGGCTAAATTTAACCATTCAGCAAACAAAAAGGACTCTTAAGTAACTTCAAATTTGCTTCACAAACCTGTGCCATACCACCATGACCTTGCTTTTCTGCTCTTTAAAGCAGTATATAGAAGACCAAAAGTGAATATGATCCCCAGTAATCCATTTGTGTAAAGCCACCGAAACTGGTACTTCTGTAGTTCGGAGTTTTGACCTTCAGGAACTTTAAATTCACTCACGATTCCCTATCATTGAAACATTTTCCTATAAGCAGTACATTTATCCACACGAAGGAAAGAAAAAAAAAAAGAAGGGAATTCAAATCTTGGTTCTGTTTTCTTTAGGGAGAGTCCACAAACACCCCTAAGGTTTTGTAAATTCTATTAAGGGAGAGTAAGGTCTGTTTGATTGGGCCACTTAAATCTGAATGGATTTAGACTTAAGAGGCTAAAAAATTTTTATATGTTTGTTTTTACATCTAATCACTTATTTTCAGATAAAATTGTCTAAAAATAAAAGTGAAAATTTATCACTTTTTTTCTTCCAAATGTCTGAAAAATTTGAATTGTCTAAACTGTCCTCTTGTGATAATTTTATTCCATAAATACTCTTTATATTCAATTACTAAAAGTTGTATAATTAATTAAAAATATTTCATATTAAAAATAAAAAATATTAATATTAAATATTTTATTTTTTATTCAAATTCTTTATTTTTTTGTTTTAAATAAAATATTTAAATAATATAATATTACTTACTACATTTGAAAATCAAATTTTAATTTAAAAATTAAATTATGTATGTATATGATATAAAATATATAAAAAGAATAATTACAATAATATAATTTATTTAATAAATATGCATTGCATTGGTTAATAAAATTAATATAAATAAAAATTTAATGTAATAAATTAATTAAAAAATAATTAAAGTATATAATTATTGATAATCTTGACTTATATCAAACAAAATATAAATATATTGGCTTTTATAATAAATAAGCTTATTAATTTATTACTATATTAATATTTCAATTTAATTTTGTAAACTATTTATTTTACACATATTTAAAGCCATATATTTTAATTTCCATAACAAAAATAAATATTTCATTTTTAAAAGATTGTAATAAATATAACATTAGTTATATGAATGAAAAAAGAATCTTGATTTAATTTTAAGAACTTGCACAAATGTAATATAAATATTTTATATTTTTATTATAAGGATAAAAATGTCATATTAAAAATAAGATGCACTCTTACCACTTTTTCTAAGTGGTATGGAAAAGAGCAAATAAAAATCTTATTAAGTGGTATAAATTAAGTCCTAAAAAGTATTTAGATATAAAAAGTGTTAAGTGATTTAAACAAACACCACCTAACTCTAGCATTTGATAAAAAGAGGTGCAAATGAGATTCTTTTGAAATTCTTCATAGATGCACTCAAGTTTATAATATATCACTACCTCCCTTACCATCAATTTACATCAAATGTTATATTATTATATCAATAAAATTAACATATTTATGAAGTTGTCCTCTAACTTTAATATTAAAAAAGGTATATTAATTTAAAATATAATAGAGTGCATATAAAATAGGTATAATTTTTAAAAAAATAAAAATTAAGTATAAGCATTTTTATTAATCTTTTAAAAAAACTATAGACAGACCATTGAGCAACCATTCCCCGTAAATTGCAAGAAAAACTATTCGTAATCTTATGATTCTTATAAAATAATATAAAAATGCAAAAAAAATATAAAATGAAACAAAAAGTTATTATTAGTATTATATCTCATATAGGAAAATGAGTTTTTACTTTTATATATTTTTCTCTCAATTAAATTAAGCAAAAATTAAAATCAGCAGCTAACTTGTCAACCTGAAGTTTGACTGTCATTGACTAACAGTTAAGCCAAACCTTGGGGGTATATGTGGACTTCTCCTGTTTTCTTTACTATAATTACCTTGATAGCCTCTTGCATGAACAGAGCAGCAATCAACATGCCAAAAAGTTCACCTGCAATCCTTGTAAATCTATTGATAAGGGTGCAAGCATTGAAAATTGCCAGAAGAAACAGCATGAGAGCTGTCCATACACAAACCCTGCAGACTCATCATGCCATATTGAAGGTTAACATAATCGGTGCAATTTTTACTAAAAACTGTGTTGAGGTTGTGTTTAATCATTACCATCCAGCCCAAGCCAAGTAGAGTTTCTGTCCCAAATCTTCTTTTCGTTTGGCAAAGTTGTACAAATAAGTGTACATTATAGCAGTGGGTTCCGCAACTCCTAATATCAAAAGTGGTTGCCCTCCGAATATGGAGTGTATAATACCACAAAGAGCAGTAGAAGCTAAGGTCTCCACAGTGCTCAAGCTCCCATCTGCACAAATGTCAAACAATTTCAAAATCATCACAAATCTAACAAATACATGAGAGAGAAAGAACAGCAACAACTATTTCAATCATGCTCTATTTGTCTGCTAATATCTGAAGCATAAAGATAACTAAAATCCTGGAGATCATGAAAAAGAGCTAATGACCTGTATCTCTATTTAGCTGCTCGCCGAAGGCAATAACAGGAAGAGCAGAAGCAAAGAAGATGTAGGTTGCTGGGGCCAATATGCTATCATAAGGTAATGAAAAATTTTATTACACATGGTACAATTATAAATAGTTTGCAATATTTATCAATGCTATGATAAAAACATTAAAGTACCTGAATCCTGAACGAATACCACCAATCCAATCTTGTTTGTAACATAGTGATCTTCCCCTAATATCGTTGGCGATGCCCCTAAATGGAGATCTGATATTCTCCATTTCTGGCAGAATAAAGTGTTGCAATTATACGATAATTGAATATAAAAGAGAAGTTTTTGCACAATAAGAGAAAAAACTTGCAATAGATAAATATAACGCTTAGCAAAATTAGAAGTGCAAAGAAGTTTAACTGACCCAAGGACTTCAAACTGGGCATTAATGTGAAACACAATAAAGGAAATTATAAAAGAAAAAGAAGTGAATGAAAGATTTATTTTGGCTTTCATTGTCAGATCTCAGATTAGAAAAGCAGTTTTTCAATTAACTTCGAGAACAAAATGGCAGATAATAAGCTTTGCAGGAAAATATTACCAGGACCCAGTAGAGAAGACTTCATAAACATGAAATGGCACTGAATATCAAGGAAAGTTATTAATATTTTTCTTCAGAAAATTATTCTTGCATGGCCTTCTTTTTCCCATTAACCAAACACATGCTTATACAACCCAAGACTTTCCCGTTTGTTTACTGAGAAAATAAAAGAAAACAACACAGGACAAGACCCTGTAAATCCTGCATCTATCTCAAGAAGCGAAATACTCATCACAAATCAAGATTAATACCCGGATTAAGCTTCTCGCCCCGATCAAAAAATAAAAAAATAAAAATAAATGAAACCATTAGCATATCATGCAATCCTACGTTTTCCTTTCATTTTCTGAGCAAACAAACATAGCAATTATCTAAACGTTCATTTAATCCCAAAAAAATAACAAAATAAAGATAAACCCTTTGTCTTTTTTCTTCTGAAATCAATAGTGAACCAAAGAAAACACCATTTTGCTTTCTTGTACCACCTCACGGCAAAAAAAAAAAAAAAAAAGAAATAAAACACCAAAACTTATACATCAACATGCATGCAAATATAATAATGTTATTACTTTCCAACAGATTTAACGGATACAGTGGTTGTGACGATGGCGTTGGCCGGACTGTACTCCGGGAATTTACAGATTTTATTTTTTAATTAGTTATAAATTTTAGAATAAATGACATATCTCATTACACAACTTAATTCTTTATATTAATAATTTTATTAATTAACAACAAATTACCAAAAATTTATCACAATATATTTTTACAATATATCAACCTTTGTACATAGCAAAATTAAAAAAAAATACAAAAAAGAGAAAGAAAAATACAAAACTTCATCCTCCAAAAATTCTTTTGTTGTTGACTTTGTATGAATCCTCCAATCTTCAAGTACAAGCCATCTTCAAAAATACCTATTAAAAACAAAAAAATAAAAATAAAATGTTAAGTAAAAATTAAAGCATAAAAAATGAGTTTATGAAAAAAACAATGTTGAAGAAGCAAAGAATTTGAATGAGAATGTTGAGAATGTTGAGTTGTATTCCATCTTCAAAAATACCTATCAAATAAAAGACAATAATATCAATCAAATATTAAAATAAATAAAAATATATTAAACTATTAAAGAAAATATATTATAACACAAAAGTAAAAGAAAGAGTAAAAGTATTTACCAAATGTTGGGAAAAGAAAAGGAGTAGAGAATTGGAAGTGATAGAAGAAAATGAAACAATCCAAAATTAACCCATGTATATATAATAAAAGTTGGATATTTTGCGACAAAATTTTAACCTTTAGCGACGAAAATTTTGTTGCGAAATAGTTTTTAAAATTATGAAAAAAATCAAAGCGGGAAAAAGTTCGCCAAAAATTTTTTTTTGCGACAAAATTTTGATATTTTGCGACAAAATTTTCGTCGAGAAAGAGTTTCAAAATTTTGAAATTTCAAGAGCGGGAAAAAGTCCGCCCAAATTTCATTTTGCGACAAAAATTTTGATCTTTAGCGACAAATTTTTCGTCGCTAAAGAACTTGAAATTTTCAAAATTCTCAAGCGGGAATAAGTCCGCCTAAATTTTATTTCTTGCGACGAATATAAATTCGTATTTCGTCGCAAAAAACCTCATTTTGCGATGAAATTAAATCATCGCAAAACATCATATATTGCGACAAAATATTAATCTTTTTGCGACGAAAATTTCCTTACTAAAAATCTTAAAAAAAATGTTAAAGACTCTTTTATTTGTCATAAAAAGTATACAAATGTGAAAATTATAATAAAAAACTAAGAAGATTTTGAAATTAATCATACTTGGACTTTGATAATTATAAATTTATTTAGTAATTAAATAAATTTATCCAACATAATTAAATTTATTTAATATTAGGTTAAACCATACTTAGACTTGGATAATTATAAGTTTATTTATTAATTAAATTTTCATCCATAATTAAATTTATATAATATTGGATTGGTATTAAATAATTTGATGATAAATTAATAAATAATATAACAACCATATACAATAGAAATATAAAACATTATATGGTATTTAATTATTTTTTATTGAGTATTAAAATGTTAATAAAATATGTACAACAACTCAAGAATTATTTAACAAGTGTAAACAATAGTTAGACATTTATACATATGTCATAGTTGTTATATGAGCAATTACAAAAAAAAAGTTTCTTTAGTGATCAATAAATAATTAATTATTGATATTATAATCATATATGTAACAAAAAGATTCTATTCATTTTAGCTATAATTTATTTTAATTATCTATTTCTTTTAAAAACACTAAAAATATGTTTTACAAATTTAAAAAATTAATTTGTGATGGAGATAATTTAATTATTAACATATAAACGTATGTCATAATTGTCATATGTATTAAAGTGTTAACAAAATACACACAAGTCAACTATCATTAATAAATGTATAATACTTAAACATCTATACATATGACATAATTGTCATGTGCGAGTTATTGAAAAATAGTTTTTAATACTTTAATAAATAAATAATCAAATATTCATATTATAATTATTATGTAACAAATGCATTTACTTTTAGTGAATATTTTTTATTATTTATTCATTTTACAAATGCTAACAATTAATATTTAAAATATCTTGACAAATGCAAACCATAAGTTTGTAATAGTTGTAATTTAATAATTGAATATCTATATATGTCATATTTGTTATTATAAGAAATTGAAAATAAGCTTTTCTAATTTGATTAGTAAATGATTACTTATTCATATTATAATTATATAAAAATGTAACAAAATTGCATTTATTTTCAAGTATAGAATGCCTTTAAATTAATTATCCATTTTTTATAAAAATAACAATTATTAAAAATATTTTTTACAATTATAAAAAATATTTTTTTTCATATAAGTAATTTAATTATTAGACATATATACATATACATATGTTACAAGTATCATATGCATTACGAATTAAAAATTAGGTTTTGCCATTTACCAGTAAATGATTAATTATTCATATAGTAATCAATATGTAACAAATGTATTTATTTTTTGTTATAGAGTTCATTTTAATTATTTATCTCCCTTAAAATAAACTCTAACAATTGTTTAAAATATCTCAACAATTTACTCAAAGCTATACGATAAAAATTAAAAGTCTAAGAGAAATATATTGTCTAAATTAATACACTTTATAACAAAAAAATAAAAAACATAATTATAGGCAACATTACATGATTATTAATTATTTATTTATTTATGTTTATTTGACATATAATTAAACGTTGAAAAATAAATTAGATTTTTAGAAGTTGGATTTTTTTTCCAATCTCATTTTCATCAATTAAAAATTAGTCATGGTAATAAGTTTATCATAATTGTAATTTAGCAGTTAGACATATATAAATCACACATAAATTAGATTATATATAAATAATTAGCAATAAATTTTATGCTTGATTATTAGATTATTAACGATTCATATCACACACACACACACGCGTACACACACACACACACATATATATAGAGAGTTTATTTTAATTATTTATCTCTTTTACAAACACTAAATTTAGAATATCTTAATAGTTTTTCACATTTAAAAGCATGAATGGAATCACAAAGGGTCTTTTTTTTTAATAAAAATTTGTATGAATATCCAAATGACCCTACTATATTTAAAAATTGTCAATTTATATAAAATCAAATTAGATTTTTAATACTTTCTTTATTCTTTTTTTTGTCATTTTTTAAACAAAGACTTATATATTAGACGAACCACGAACAAAGAGAAGAAAGCAAAAGAGGAAAGTTATTAAGTTTTAATTTTAAAAAAATAACTTTTTGCGAGGAATATTTTCTCGCAAAAGGCCATATTTTGCGAGGAATACATATTTTCGTCACAAAATGTCCAGTATTGTCACGTGTTCATAATAAGTTAGACAGGCTTTTCGCGAGAAATTTTTTTTCGCAAAAGGTTAACTTTTTTGCGAGGAATTTATTGTCGCAAAAGATCACATTTCGCGACGAATCAAATTTTCGTCGCAAAATATCCAATATTGTCAAGTGCATAATAAATTAGAATGGCTTTTTGCGAGGAAAATTTTCTCGCAAAAAGTCACATTTTGCGTGGAATCTCGTTTTTGTCGCAAAATGTCCAGTATTGCCACGTAAGCATGGTAAAATAAAATGACTTTTCGCGAGGAATTTTTTGTCGCAAAAGGTCTATTTTTTGCGACAAAAAATTCCTCGCGAAAGGTCACATTTTGCGAGGAATCACGTTTTTGTCGTAAAATGTCCAGTATTGCCACGTAAGCATGAGTAAAATACAATGGCTTTTCGCGAGGATGGTCTACGCAAAAAGGTCTATTTGTGCGACAAAAAATTCTCGCGATAAGTCACATTTTGCGTGGAATCTCGTTTTTGTCGCAAAATGTCCAGTATTGCCACGTAAGCATGGTAAAATAAAATGACTTTTCGCGAGGAATTTTTTGTCGCAAAAGGTCTATTTTTTGCGACAAAAAATTCCTCGCGAAAGGTCACATTTTGCGAGGAATCACGTTTTTGTCGCAAAATGTCCAGTATTGCCACGTAAGCATGGTAAAATACAATGACTTTTCGCGAGGAATTTTTTGTCGCAAAATGTCTATTTTTTGCGACAAAAAATTCCTCGCGAAAGGTCACATTTTGCGAGGAATCACGTTTTTGTCGCAAAATGTCCAGTATTGCCACGTAAGCATGGTAAAATACAATGACTTTTCGCGAGGAATTTTTTGTCGCAAAAGGTCTATTTTTTGCGACAAAAAATTCCTCGCGAAAGGTCACATTTTGCGAGGAATCACGTTTTTGTCGCAAAATGTCCAGTATTGCCTCGTAAGCATGATAAATTAAAATGGCTTTTCGCGAGGAAGTTTTTGTCGTAAAAAATAGACCTTTTGCGACAAAAAATTCCTCGCGAAAGGTCACATTTTGCGAGGAATCACGTTTTTGTCGCAAAATGTCCAGTATTGACACGTAAGCATGGTAAATTAAAATGGCTTTTCGCGAGGAATTTTTTGTCGCAAAAAATAGACCGTTTGCGACAAAAAATTCCTCGCGAAAGGTCACATTTTGCGAGGAATCATGTTTTTGTCGCAAAATATCCAGTATTGCCACGTGTGCATGGTAAATTAAAATAGCTTTTTGCGAGGAATTTTTTGTCGCAAAAAATAGATTTTTTGTCGCAAAAAATGGATTTTTTCCGAGGAAATTTTCCTCGCAAAAGGTCACATTTTGCGAGGAATAATTTTTTCGTCGCAAAATGTCAAGTATTGCCATATATGCATGGTGAATTAGAATGGCCTTTAGTGAGGAATTTTTTATCGCAAAATGTTTTTTTTTTCGCGAGAAACATTATTTTGTCGCAAAAAATGTTCATGTTGCTATAAAATTTTTGTCACAAAATGACGTATGTGTGTTATACGTTTTGCGATGAAAAATTTGTCGCAATAGGTTTATTTCGTCGCAAAAAAAACTTCTCTAATTAGTCACTCGAGTTTTTAGCGAGGAAATGAATATTCATCGCTAAAGGTTTTATTTTGCGACGAAAAATTCCTCGCAAAATATCTTTTTTTTGAAATGCTACCTTTTGTGACGAAATAATAATTTCGTCGCAAAGGGCCGCTTTTTGCGACGAATTTTATTTCGTCGCAAAAAATTTTGTCGCAAAAAACTGTTTTTCTTGTAGTGGTATTAGAGAAAAGCATCGTACCCAGTAGATAAGTTATGAAATTGTGAGCATACTGGTCTACCTCAACAAGAGTCAGATTGGACCTTCATTTCCAATATTCATGCAAGCAAGCATATTGAATGGAAACATTGTTCTTAACCTTCACCTCACAACCAAGAAGATCTTGGATCAATTTATGCTGATTCGCTGAGTCTGCAATACAGGCATTAATAGGAATTAGATCGCTACCGCATGGAAGGCTGGTCAAGGTGGCAATGTCCAAAGGCATAAAAGTCATCTCACCAAACGAAAGATGGAATATGTGGGTTGTATCCATCCACCTCTCACACAAAACAGCTAATTCCTATTGATCAGTGTGCTATTGAGCACGCGAAAGATAAGCGTTGAACTCATAAAAACCGGTATCGATGAACCTTCTCCTAACTACATCATTCTCTACCTCAGAGAACCAACTATGGGCTCCAGAAAATGCTCCACACATCCCATTCTCGTGATATTGCTAAAGCAAGAAATTAAAGTCTTTACATGAGTGCGAGCCTAAATACATTTGAAGAAAACAGAAAAGCCAAGATATGAAGAGACCAAGTACTAGATTTATTATGTGAGAAGCCACGTTATAGACAACTGACACCGCCTTGTCTCTTGGAAGACCCTTCAATGTCGATTTCGAGAGCGGATCTAACTCATTCAGGCCAATGTAGACTGGATGGCCTACCATTAGAAAGACAAAGTTTAGATTGACACGTAGGAAAAAATAAGATGCCAACCGAATGAAAAATAAAGAAGTTATACGCAAATGAAGACACGAATGGAAGAATGCGCTTTATAGAAGCCCGCAACCACCGGCTGACAATTAGACAACTAGGTGACTGTTGACCAACCCTCACGCTACAATCAAATAGCCGGGCAGCTATCAAACAGTCGGTTGGCCATCCCTCAAATAAGGGGCCAAGCAAGAAGGAAAAAAGAAGGAAAGAAAAAAAAATAGAAGGAAAAAATAGAGAAAAGAGAAAAAAGAAAAAGAGAGAGAAAAGAAGAGAAAAGGAGGAGACTTCCTCATCAACCTTAAGACCATTCCAAACAAAATCGGTGACAAGCACTCGATCATGGCAATGGTTTAACAACTCACAAGGAAAGAAGAGCAACTTTAGTCGATAGAATCTTCGACTGGAATCACATGAAAAAATTCCTCCAAATACTAGAAAGCAATCTGTTGAAGAACGCACCAAACAAGGCACACATTTTAATTATTTTTTACATCATGAAGAATTTTTTTTTGGAATTTTGCAGGAACTAGCAAAAACAAATGGAAGAATCCCCAACAAGTCCAAGAATCCGAAGCCCCGTAATAAAGAATGGCGAGCGTAAGAGAAGTCAGGAATGAAGAATGTCCGAACATGATCAAGAGATTTCCCCTGTGGATTGAAGGGAATCAATAATAGAAGCTTGGGCATGAAACCTATTGAGTACAAAATCTGAAGCAGATTAAGGAAACTTGAAGAATAGTTAGAAGGGGGAAATCAAACCCAACAAATACAATGACTGAAGAAGATCGAAGAAGCGTGAGAGTACTCAAAAAAGGGGCATGAGACAGTGATTGCAAAATCTAAAAAGATCTGAGATGAATAAAGAATGCTCAATCGAAGGCACTAAGAATGAAAAGGTCTAAAGACCGTGAAGTAGTGCACGATAGAAGTTTTCCCAGTGGGCATGCATTAGAAGGAACCCAAAGAAGTAGGTGCACATAAGAGTGTTTTAAGCCCTCGGAATAGGCACAAACCCTAAAAAGAGGCACATTGAAGAGTGTTGAAAATCCTAAGAAGTAGTGCACTTAAGAATGTTTTAAGCCCTTAGAAAGGCACAAGCCCTAAGAAGAGGCACACTGAAGAGTGTTGAAAACCCTAAGAAGTAGGTGCACTTAAGACTGTTACTAAACCCTGGGAAGTAGGTGCACTGAAGAAGAGTGTTAGAAAACCGTAGGAAGTAGGTGCATTGAAGAGTGTTAGAAACCCTAAGAAATTGGTGCACTGAAGAGTGTTAGGAACCCTAAGAGGTAGGTGCACTTAAGAGTGTTTGAAGCCCATGAAATAGGCGCACTGAAAAGTATTACTAAACCCTAAGAAGTAAGTGCACTGAAGAGTGTTAGAAACCGTAAGAAGTAGGTGCACCGAAGAGTGTCTTATTGTAAGCATCATAAGAATGCTTTCTAGCCCTTGAATGAGCACATCCGCTCTTAGATGGCCACATCTGCCCTTAGATGGTCACATCCGCCCTTGTATGGGCACACTTGCCTTCGATAGGCATGTTGGCCCTTGGATGGGCACCTTAGCCCTTGAACGGGCACACTCGCCTTAGATAGATACATTTAACCTTAGATGGGAACACCCGCCTTGGATAGGTACATCCACCCTTGAACGGGTACATCCGCCCTACAAATGGCACATTAGCACTCGAATGGCTGCACCTTATTGTGGGAAAAGAAGAATAGAAGGGAGTGGCAAGAAAGTTTTAAAGAAGGAGGACGAAGTCGAAGATGATGAGAACGAAGAAAGAAAGACGGAGTAACAATACTTTGTCGACTTTTGTATCCCACAAACCTCTCCAAAGTAAGGGGTAAGCTATAGACACTGGATTTTTGAGGATCAAGGATGAAATGAAGATGAATGTTGAGCAAAGAAAATGACCAAAATACCCTTAAGGGTCAGGAAGAGAAGGGTGAAAAGAAGTTAGTGAAGAGGCAAGAAAATTAATACATGACTTTGAAAAATCAAAAGAAATTAATCTAGGAGGAATCTGGTGATGAGTCATATATCGTTATGAAGCTATGAATGTCTAGTTTTCATACAAATTTATGGATCACAAATTGGAGTTGAATTCCAAAAGTTATGCACGATGAAAAGAATAAAGGTTCGAAGGGACTGCATCGAAGGATGATAAAAAGGGAATGGGCAGAAAGGAAATTGGCCGACCGGCCATGAGACAGCCTCCCGACTATTGGCCAATGGTCGCCCGACTATTTGGAGATGGCTGGTCGACCCTCTTTGATTTATTTTCGAAATTTGGCTTGAAAAACTTCATTTTTCATTTTCACTCCTCTCTTATATAAACCCTCCCCCTCTCACTTTGTAATTCACACCAATTGTTGAATACAATCATCTCTTTCTCCCTCTTAAAGACCCGCTTAAGAATTTGAAAAGTTATTTCCAGTATAATTTTTTAGGCATTCTATTGTTCTAAACCCGGAAAGGGTACGTCTTGAGAGTAGAATTCTCTTTTCCCTTCTATTTTCTCTTTTACTTTTCTTGCTTAGAAAAAGCATGTTTAAGGTTTTATTTTTATGCTTAGGAGCATGATAAGGGTTATTATGAATTGTTCTAACCCAATTTGTTTTGCAAGATGGATATGCGTGTTGGGTAAGTCTGCAAACTTTCCTTTTTTAGAATCATGCTTAGAAATATACTTTCTTTGCGAATACTTAAAATCAAGACTAGGAGAACATGTCTAGAATCATGCTTAAGAGCATAAGATTAGAATCATGATAGAAAAACTTATTTGCTTTGATGAATGCTAGGAAATAGCCTAGAATAGGTAAGAATTATCATTTTACCCTTGAATGCCATGATTGATGTTGGATGTTAGAATTAGGCTAGAATATGCCATGAATGCCATGAATTAGGCTAGACTATGTCATGAATGCCATGATTAGGCTAGAATATGCCATGATAACCATGTTAGGCTAAAAATGTCCTGATAATACGAATTGATATCAGTTATGCTAGAATAGCAATTGGTAGAATGCCATGATCGAATTATCAATGATACTAGATTATGACTTTGTTTGATCTATAATTTGTTTATTTATGAATGTACGAATGTTTGTATATTATGAAGTGTAATTGTGTAATGCCATGAAATGATGGTGGAATCACATCGATGGTGAGGGACTACAACTTAGAATGACTATTCAAATATATGAATGTATGGCATATTTTATTATCGTTGAAGAACGAATGATGTAATTCTCTTCCCATTGCTCCATGTTTGAAAGGAAATGTAATCCATTCTTCTTTCTCTTTCTATGGATGTTTATAATTGCCATTGATTGAATAATCACCTAACATGTCTAATGAAGATAAAATGGAATCTTGTGCATAAAATCAATCATTTAAGCAGACTAAGTAACAACAAGAGATATTTCTATTTCTCAAGTGGAGGCTGGATTTATATTCGAGTTGGCTGAATGACTCATATCTAACTTCTCAAACCCATCTCTAAAAGGAAGATGGTAGTTTAGGTCTTGAAGCGATGGATTAGATTGCCCCCATTCATTCCCAATTGAATAATTGAGTGGCGACTCCATTCTCCAAACATGCCCATGGCTCATTTATGTTCCCTTAAGTCTCGAAAGAGGCTTTGACATAGTGTCATAGTCACAAAAGCTCTGGTGGGATGAAAGCCCTGTTCACACTCAGGAGGCTTTTTCTTCTTTTCTTTCATGCCCTAACTTTTGCCTAAGCTGCCCTTTCAAGTTTTCAACTTAGGGAGCTTCCCTTAATTTTTGCCTAAGCCACCTTTTCGGGGTTTTCAACTTAACAGCTTATTTATTTTTCTTTCCTTCTTCACATTTGGCTATAAGAGAGGTTGTCCATTCTAGCATCATTTTCTTGCACTTCCTCTGAGATGATTGAGATAATTCTATCTGCCTTGATTTTCAAGATGGTTAGGACAATTCTTTACCCCCTTGCTTATTTTCTTTTTGAATATGAATAGGCAACTCTTTGCTCTTTGCTTCTTTTTGTTTTTGAAGATGAATGGGTAATTCTTTACCCCCTCTTTGAAGAGTTTAGTATCGTCTTGGGGAATTTCTTCATCCAACTTCAAAGGCATTATTCCTTCTTCTCTGTAGACATCCATGCTAGACAAAATGGTTAACTTCTTCCATATATTGTGCTTCTTCATTGTTGATGGCAAAGTTACTTCTTTGATACCCTTAACAGAAACTGTTGATAGATTTTCTGACATGTTTTCAATAAACCCAACATCCTCCAATAATAAGTTGAAATGTTGAATGTAAGTTGTGCATCAAATTAATTCACATTCAAGTTCCTCAAAGATTTCTCAAATTTAGTAGCTTAAAGGTAATGCGTTGACATCGTGATTGTTCACAATTTCAACTCTAAGCCAGAATTGCTTTATTCAAGAATCTTCGTGTGTGTGTGTGTAGCCAATCATACTTCACTTGTTGACACTCAGATAGCTTTATGCAAAAAAAAAAAGAAAACTAGTGATCAATCTCTAAAGATAGAAGGACTACCATAAGCCTGTTTTTCACACTACTCTCCACTAATGTTGGCTCAATGTAACATCAAAGATCATTAGGGCTTTACAAAGCTTGTAATGACGGGCTAGGGTCAAGGTATGATAAAGGAAACTATAAGATTATCTCACCCATAGTCATACAACCATTCTAGGTTTTAATTGAGAGCATAAACTTTTTTCATTTGTACCCTGAAACTTTGAATTTTCACTCACTATTAGAGATGGCAAAAAAACTTGTTTGGTTCGAGGCCCCGCCATGACCCGCGCTTTAGGGGCGGGTCTTGACCCATCCTTTTTGAATTTAGAGGTCAGCCTGGATCCTTAAGTGTGCTACCCCGTTCGTGCTGGTTTGGGTCCGGGTCCGGGTCCAACCCCTTGGACCCGTTGTCCTGCCCCGCCTCGGAGGATGTAGGGTTATCTTTGTAAAATTTAAAAATTTTAGGACTGCTAGAAATTTTTAAGGTTATATTTGTTAAACTTCTAGTATATGTGAATTTTTTATATTTTTACAAACAATACAAAAACTTTAACAAAAGTTACATTTTAATTAATAATTATGAGTCTTTTAGTATATTAAAATTAATTTAGTCTTGTTATAATGACAAAATAAAATATTTGTATTTTATAGAAATTAAATTTGTATAATATATATCATCTTGATATAGATTACTAGTACTAATTATAATATTAACAAGATTGTTTTCAAAATGTATATCTCTAATATAATCAACATATTATTTCTAAATATATAAATAGAAATATGGTAAGAATAATCTTATAACCTTAAACAAATGATTTATCATAATTTAAGTTAAATAATTGAATTATTAATGTTATATATACATGTAATGCTAATAATTGGTATATGTCAATCATATTTTTGTTATTAGATTGTAATTAAATCAACATGCTATTATAAAATTATTTAATTATATTATAAATTATTCGAAAAATTATCAATTAACTAGTTTAAAAGAAATAATACACTTTGAATAGTATTACTAATAGAGTATGTAACTTTATTACTAATAAAGTTAAATAGTAATTAGTGGTCATTATTTTTTTTATATTATATAACTAATTTGTACAATCACCATTTAGCTCACATAATATCAACATAAATGAAAACTTATCTAATTTTTCTAATTAATAAATTTTTTATCCAATATAAATTAATTTTCTTTCTATTTGAGTTGAAATACAATCACCATTTAACTTGTACAATGTCAATATAAATGAAAACTTACATAAACTTTGTGAGTAAGGAATTTTTTTAATCTAATAAAAATTAACTTTATTTCTTTTGAGTTTTAATGATTGTTGGATAATTAGATTTGATTGTAAAGCATTTAAGAATATGTATCATGTGTGTATTTATTTTATTTAAGGTCAAGTATAAATTATATATATTGTTATTTTTAACATCTATAGATGTATGTATTTTCTTTTAATGAAGTAGATTGAATAATATGGTTTTTATAGTTTTTAAATAATTATCATCAATATATTTATAATTTGGAATGAATAATTTAATAAAATTTAAATTAGGCAGGCCAGGGCGGGCCGAGGAAGGCCAATGGGGCGGGGTGGGGCAAAAAAAAATGTTTGATGGGGCGGGGACGGGTACTTGCCGCCCTACCCACCATGTTTGCTTTGCTTTTGATTTTGAGTGGCTACACCCCTACACTTTATGCGTAATGGGATTAGTACCATTCTTTTCTTTTTCTTTCTTTTTTCTTCTTTTTTCGTTTTCTCTTCTTTTTTTTTTTTTATCTCTTCTTTTCCTGGATCTCAAAATTGTATAAAAACTTGTTAACTTCCTTTTATTCCCCCATAAGGATGGCTCTCGATGTTCTTTTCTAGAATGTTCATATGTTATGAGTGAATGGTACTTTGTGAGGAAAATTTTTCTAGTGTTAGGATACATTTTGTAGTTAGACAAAGAAAACCCTTGTTAGGCTCAACAGGGTATACTAGTGACAATGAAGTAAGTATAGGTGGGCTTGAAAGGCTCAAACAATCCAAAGAACGTCTAAATCGCTGCCATTATGTTATAAAGCCTAGGATTTCACCTCGAGTGGCGATCAAACAGGTTCTAGAGTCTTGCGAGATCTTAACACCAAGCTTTATTCACATAAAGTTTCTCTACGTGATATAAAGTTCCACATTCATGGCTATTGTGCTCAAATGATTAAAGAATCAAGAATGAAACTCATCTAACAAGAAGAATCAAGCATGCAAACAACACAATCTCATGTATTGCCAAAAATATATTTCTAATGAGTATCATGATTTCGTCTATGATCATCAAAAGAATACACAACTCTTGTATCAAAACATCGTTATTCTTTTCCTTAGGTCAACGATTCTCCCATGCACTTATGCATCCTCACTGTTTGATCTACTGAATTCATCATATTGCTCTTGACTTCTGTTGTTGCTTCTCTGTTGCCTGGCCTTTAGATCTTTTATTTGAATGCCCGAATAATACAAGTCTTCAAAGGTTTTGATTGGAAACCTTGTCATTCTATCACTGATATAGGCATGGGCCCCATTGATCACCATACTTGTTGGGCTTTTGATGTGTTGTCTCTAAACCTCTGAAAGTTACCCCCAATTGGGTGTTGTAGTGATATTTTTCTACGAAGTGTTTTGATAGCTCTTCCCAATCTTCTCAAACTCTTTTAGGAAGATCGTGATGCCACACTACTACATCGCCTTCTAAGAATAGCGTGAAATACTTCAAGATATATTCTTTCATCAAAGGAGTGGTGGCCATGATAGCTACATACTGTCTCAAATAAGTCTTGGGATTCCCCTCTCCGTTGAATTTGGGCAAGTCTCGTAAATGAAACTTTGGAGGCAAGTCTTAATCTGTGATAAGTAAGATGCCGTCTAGGACCTTGACCTCCTCAAATCCCTTCTTCTTTAAGAGAGATTAGATCTTTTCCATGTCTTTGGCCACTTGCCTGACTGATTCGAG
Source organism: Boswellia sacra (assembly GCA_013180625.2). NCBI lineage: Eukaryota > Viridiplantae > Streptophyta > Magnoliopsida > Sapindales > Burseraceae > Boswellia > Boswellia sacra. The sequence continues at coordinate 5,029 of SNVD02011894.1, read as the reverse complement.
TTCTTCTTGATTGATTGAGCTTTTCCCCTTGTCCCTACCTTGGCTTATCTCACCATTTTTGCTACCATTACCTAGCCTAGTTTGGAGTGCTTCAATAAGTTAGGCCATTTGATATTGGAGTGCAGTCATATCAGCTCTCAATTGGGCCATTTAAGCATTATTGCTGTTAGGTTCGGCCATTTCGTCAATTGGTACTTCTTGTCTTGTCAACGACTACCTTGTCTAACCAAGCTGTGATGGCTGTAAAACAAAGGTATTAATGCTATACATGCATGATATGATGCATGCTCATACAAGGGCATAGACACGCTTTCACCTTTCAACCTTATTACTCCCATGCACATGAGGTCGAGTCTCTTTTCCGAGGATTTTTGGCTTCATTCCTAAGACGTCATCATGGGATGCAAGAATGCGAGATTCTCTCTCCTAATTCTAACATTCATGTTGATATTGGATTCTTTATGATTATCATAACATGGTTTTCCAAACGTTATGATAACGTTAATTCTTGGCACATGTTCCTATTTTATTCTTACGGGTGACTTGACATATGGTTTTCGTTCATGGTTCCATGAGGTTTTGAGTTGATGTTATTCTAATCATGGGCTTGAGTCTCAAAGGTCCAATCATCTGGGCTCCTTCAAGCGAGAGATGCCCTATTGGACCAGTCTCTTTTTATACCAATTCGATGGTATGCGCTCAAAGGTGGTGACACCAACATGAATTGTCTAGGGATCGAGTGGAGCCAAAGACTTTCCATGCCAATACCACACGGCTAGTTTAGGCATTTCACGCTCATTATGTGCAAAAATGTAGTGATACAAGGACTGATTATATCAACACGAGGTATTAAAATTTGGTATTCCCATTGGAATCAACTTCTCTCATCCCCAGTGGAGTCACCACTGTGAATGGAGCTTTCATCCTGCCAAAGGATTTGTAATCACAACACTATGTCAAAGCCTATTTTGAGACTTAAGAGAACACAAAAGAGCCATGGGCAATTCTGGAGAAACAAGTCACCATCCAATTATTCAATTGGGAATGAATGGGAGCAATTCGATCCCTCACTTCAGGACCTAAACTACCCCCATCCCTTTAGAGATGGGTTCAAGAAGTTAGGTACGAGTCCTTCGATCTGCTCGGATGTAAATCTGGCCTCCACTTGAGAAATACCAAATAGAAATATCTCGTATTGTTACTTAGTCCACTTAGCATTGTTCATTTTTATGCACACATTTCAATTTTTATCTTTGTTAGGCATGTGAGGTGATTGTTCAATCAATGACAGTTGTATATTCATACAAAGAAAGAGGAGAAGAATGGATTACATTTCCTTTCAAACATGAGGGAATGGGGGAGGATTACAACAATTCTTATTCCACAATAAAGTAAATTCTATATTTTATTTATACAATCCATCGTGTATATCATAGGCATTCAAGTCGAGACTCGATAGATAATGAATTCCTCACCATCATTTGTGAGTCTATTCAGTGTCTATCAAGTCTCTACATACACATTCATGTTATTCAAGTATTAATTCTACGTGATGGTCCCTCACCATCAATGTGAGTCCACCATCACTTCATGACATCATAAAATCACACTTCTAATCATGATATATTCATACATTCATAAACAATCAAACAAAGCCATAATATAACATTATGACATTCTAGCCTAGATTTTGATAAATTCTATCATGGTGATTCTACCTATAGCTATTCTATCATAATTCATATCAATTATCATGGCATTTCTAGCCTAAAACATGATTCTCATGGCTTATTCTAGCCTAAACGTGACTTTAAGGCATATTCTAACCTAATTCAAACATCCAACATTAATCATGGAATTCGAGAGCAAAATGATAATTCTTACTTATTCTATGCTATTGCCTAGCATTCATTAAAACAAATAAGTTTTCCTATCATGATTCTAGTCATGTGCTCTTAAGAATGAATCAAGACATGTTCTCCTATTCATGATTCTAAGCATTCGCAAAGAAAATAAATTCCTAAGCACGATTCTAAAAAAGGAAGGAGTGTGGATTTACCTCGACACGCTTATCCATCTTGCAAAACAAATTGGGTTAGAACAATTCATAATAATCCTAAACATGTTCTTAATCATAAAATAAAACCCTAAATATGCTTTTTCTAAGCAAGAAAAGTAAAAGAGAGAATAGGAGGGAGGAGAGAATTCTGCTCTTAAGATGTACCATTTCTGGGTTTAAAGTAATAGAACGCCTAAAAAAAATATTTATACTAGAAAAGACTTCTCGAATTCTCGAGCATGTCTTCAAGAGAGAGAAGAGATAATTGTATTCAATAATCGATTTGTCTTAGGAAGTTGGCTAAGGTTTGCTTGTATAGGCTTTCTTTGGAGTGAAAAATAGATAAAAAAAATTGCTGTGGGATTCGGATGAACAGTGTTCGATGAACAGCAAAAGTTAAATAGTACCATATGAACAGTATTAACCTGCTGTTTGACCAGTGGTGAACAGTATTTATGAATAGTATCAATTGAACGGCGTCGACCAACTGTCTGTCGGTGGCCTTTCTTATTTTATAACTTTGCAATGCAGTCCCTTCAAACCTTTGTCTATTTAATCGTTTATAACTTTTTGATTTCAACTCCAATTTGTGATTCGTGAATTTCTACAAAAACTAGACATCCTTAGCTCCGCAACAGTACATGACTTACCATCGTATTTCTCTTGAATTATTTTCTGTGATTTTTTTTGAAGTCATACGTCAGTTTTCGAGACCTGTCACCAGCTCCATCTTACTTTTCCTTTCTTGGCCTCCAATGGCATTTTGGTCATTTTCTTTGCTTGACATTCATCTTCATTCCTTCATCGAGCCTCAAAAATCCAGTGTCTATAATGAATGTCCATTAAGTGTGCGAAATCGATCTTTTTTTAGGAACATCTTCTTCTACTTTTCTAGTAACTTTTGGAACACTTTAATGCAATCCAGCCCCACCATAGTTGTAATCATCGTATCATAATGGTCGATATCAAGTGTTTTTAAGGTCAAAAGTGATCCGTGGCTTCGTAAGCTTCTTGTCTAAACCTAAAATTAAGAGTAAAAATGGTTAGAACCACAAAACCATGAATAAAATGGCCAGAAAAGCATTTTTGTCGAAAACCCGATAGATCGACTAAGGGCAAATCAAACTGTCAAACTTCATATTTCGACAATTCGACAAAGCAAATGTCACTCTGATAAAGGCAACTACAAGTTCAACGATAGTTTGATGGAGCTTGACTATGCTAGTAAGGAGTTCGACGATAGTTTGACACATGACAAAATGCCACTCTACATGAGAAGCAATTTGACAAATCAATAGTGATTCGATGATTCAACCAATTAGTTCGACAGTTCAACGACTCTTAAACTAATCGTTGCATCGTCGAATCATCAACTACAAAATAGAGCAAGAAATTTCAACAGTTCGATAGTTCAACAATGGCTACCTTGACTTTGATAGTGGGTCAACAACATAATCATGCAATTCTACAGCTCGACATCACAATTTGACATACAATACAACACGATTTGACAATTTGATAATCATTCGGTAGTTCAACTATGAACAGGGCTTTCATCCCGCCAGAGCGATTGTGACCATGACACTGTGCCAAAGCCTATTAAGGACTTAAAGAAACACAGAACAGGCAACAAAGGCAAGCCTAAAGAAATAAAATGGAGTCACCACCTATGTTCTAACCATGGGAAAATAGTGAGTGATGACAGTCCAATCCCTTGCTTGTCGACCTAAGCTATCTTCACGCCTTTACAGACAAGTTCAAACAGTTAGTTACAAGATTAAACCTCACCTAGATGTGAATCCAGCCTCCACTTAGGTAGTCCAAAGTTTTTATTAAATTAATGCTTACTCTGTTGATCCCAATTCAATTTAACACACAACTCATTTTATCTTTGTTAGGTATGTGAGGTGAAAGCATATTATACAAACAAAGAAAAGAGCGAGGAGAATAGAGTTTCATTTCCAATAAACATGGAGGAATAGGGAAAGGAATTACATCAGTTCTTAAAATGTGTAAAATAATAGAGAAAAAGGTAAAAGATGTGAAAATCATCCACTTACATCCTCTAATTAATCATGATGAAATAACATGAATAAAATATAAATGCATAAAAAAATCATTCATAAATTAAAGCACAAAAAAATGAAATGAGATCTAATGAGGTAATAAATCCCTCACCACCAAATGTGAGTCCAACTCACAAAACACCAAGAAGAATAAAAGAGGAAATCATAGCATTGATATAGTTAATATAAAGGTTATTAATATCCTAAACATGCAAACTAAATGCCACATCACATTCATGCCATTTTCATGCAAATATATCTGTAAAATAAACATAGCAATGTAAACAACCATGGGAATGAGATACTATCAACGTAATGACTCCATAATAACAATTATGAGTTTGCCATTATTTATCAACTCTCATCAAATCAAGCATAGAAGAAGAAAACAAGAGACGATTACATGCTTTTTCCTAATCATGATTATAGCATTCAAAAGAAAGCATGCATAAAACACATCAGTCCTATTCTAATCATGGCATCCCATAACAAACAAAACATGGCACATAATTCAATTATAAATCATATCAACATGATGATCCCTTATCATCAATTGTGAGTCCATCATCATGTATCAATGAACAACAAGAAAAGGAGTAAAAGAAGAAATAAAAATAATAACATAATTCAACACTTAACTCACTTCAAAGCAACGGTCCCCTACCAACAACTATAAGAAGAAAGGATCATGCCATAATAAAAGCATAAAATAACATTGAATTCTAGCATGATTCTAACATAGCATCATAACAATCATAAGTTAAACACAATTCCAACATAGATAATACTAAATCATAGATAACCTAGGCATCTAGCATACCAATAACATTAATAAACCTAATCTATCACGTTAAACAGACAAGTAAACAAACATATAAAACAAACATAGGATGTCCCACTATTG
>SNVD02011886.1:0-63003 GCA_013180625.2 Boswellia sacra | reverse complement strand
GCTCTCAGATCTAATGGGAAAAACTCGAAAGTTCAAGGTGAGATTCTAGAACACTTAAAACAAGTTTAGATTAATCTTCCCTTGTTGCATGTAATCAAACAGGTTCCGGCTTACGCCAAAGTTATCAAGGATCTATGCACCATCAAAAGAAAGCACCATGTCAAGAAGACTGCATTCTTGACGGAACAAGTAAGTGCAGTCATTGAACAGAAAACCCCACCCAAGTACAAAGATCCAGGGTGTCCTACAATTTCTTGCCAGATTGGGACACATGAAATCAGTCAAGCATTGTTAGACTTGGGAGCAAGTGTCAATCTCATGCCCTATTCGGTTTACTTGCAATTAGGACTTGGAGAGATCAAACCCACATCCGTAGTTCTACAATTGGCCGACCGATCAGTCAAGAAACCACGGGGAATAGTGGAAGATGTTTTATTACAGATTGATAAATTTTATTACCCTGTTGATTTCTTGTTTTGGATACTCAGTCTGTGGTTAATATAGAGTCCAAAATTCCTCTTATTTTAGGGAGACCTTTTCTTGCCACTGCTAATGCTTTTATTAATTGCAGGAACGGTCTCATGAAATTGTCATTTGGTAATATGACTCTTGAGGTGAATATTTTTCATATTGGAAAGCAACCACGAGAGGAGGACGATTGCTACCATTCCTATATGATAGACACACTTATCTCAGAGGAGGCTTATAGAAAACAGGATTTTGACTCTTTAGACTACCTTCTTGATTCTGAATTTGAAGATTTATTTTATCCTGATGATACGACTAATGTTTTTGGTGTTTTTGACTCACAGGATAAAAGGACTCGATTTTGGCAACCACGCTTTGAAGAATTGCCTCGTGGAAGAGAGAAGCCAAAACCCTCTAACTTAGAGGCTCCAAAAGTTGAACTTTCTCCAGTGCCCAAAGGTTTGAAGCACGTTTTCTTGGGAGCAGGTGATACCTTTCCTGTTATTATTTCTTCAGAACTTAATGTTGAACAAGATGAAAAATTGATAAACTTGTTAAAAGAGCATAAGTCTGCACTAGGATGGACTATAGCTGATATTAAAGGTATTTCTCCATTAATATGCTCCCATAGAATCCATCTAGAGGACGGTACCCAACCTCGTAGAGACCCCCAAAGAAGACTTAATCCAACAATGAAAGAAGTGGTAAAGAAAGAAGTCTTAAAACTATTAGATGCATGTATAATCTATCCAATATCTGATAGTCAATGGGTAAGTCCAACACAGGTAGTGCCTAAGAAATCTGGAGTAACTGTGGTTCAAAATGATAAAGGAGTGTCTGTTCCAACTAGAGTAGTAACCGGATGGCGGATGTGCATTGATTATAGGAAATTAAATACAACCACCCGAAAAGACTACTTTCCATTGCCTTTTATTGACCAAATTTTGGAACGTGTAGCTGGTCATCCCTTTTATTACTTTCTTGATGGGTACTCAGGATATTACCATATAGAGATAGCTCTAGAGGATCAGGATAAGACTACCTTCACATGCCCTTTTGGTACTTATGCTTTTCGTAGGATGCCATTTGGATTATGTAATGCACCAGCTACTTTTCAACGTTGCATGCTTAGTATTTTCTCAGACATGGTTGAAAAATACATGGAGGTTTTTATGGATGATTTGACTTTTTTTGGTAACTCTTTTGATTCATGTCTACTTAACTTAAAATCTGTTTTGAGTAGGTGTAAAGAAAAAGGACTTGTGCTTAATTGGGAAAAATGTCATTTCATGGTGTCTTCTGGGATTGTTTTGGGACACATTATTTCAGAAAGAGGAATGGAGGTTGACAAGGCTAAGATCGAGTTGATCTCTAAATTTCCTACACCTAAAACGATAAAAGATGTCCGATCTTTTCTAGGGCATGCTGGTTTTTATAGGAGGTTTATACAAAATTTTTCTTCTATATCTAGACCATTGTGTAACCTCTTATTGAAAATGCTGAATTTGTGTGGACTCAAGCTTGTGAGGACGCATTTCAGACATTAATTACGAAACTCACTACTGCCCCTATTATGCAGTCACCTGATTGGAGCCTTCCATTTGAGATTATGTGTGATGCCAGTAACTCTGCTGTAGGAGCAGTCCTTGGTCAAAGAAGGGAGGGCAAACCCTTTGTTGTTTACTATGCTAGTAGAAACTTAAATGATGCTCAAATGAATTATTCTACTACTGAAAAGGAACTATTAGCTGTTGTTTTTGCCTTGGACACATTTCGTTCTTATTTAATTGGTTCACCTATTACTGTGTTTACTGACCATGCAGCTCTGAAGTACCTTTTTTTCTAAAAAGGATGCTAAGGCCCGTCTAATTAGATGGATTCTTCTTTTGCAGGAATTTGATCTAACCATTAAGGACAAGAAGGGCGTCGAAAATGTTGTAGCAGATCATTTGTCCCGTCTTGAGTTCCATGATTCCACTAATGTCCAACCCATTCAAGATGATTTACCTGATGAACATCTTTTCACTATAAGCCAAGTACCTTGGTATGCCCATATTGTAAATTACTTGGTTTGCGGAGAAGTTCCATCTGACTGTAGTGTACAAGATAAGCGTAAGTTCTTGGTTGAGGTGCGTAATTTTTATTGGGATGATCCTTATCTTTTCAAATATTGCGCTGACCAAATTATGCGATGTTGCATTCCTGATAGTGAAATTGCTAGTGTCTTAAACTTTTGCCATGGCAATGCTTGTGGTGGTCATTTCTCAATAAAAAAGACTGCTGCAAAAATTTTACAGTGTGGACTCTATTGGCCCACTTTGTTTAAAGATACTAACAATTTTTGTCGTTCATGTGAAAGATGTCAAAAGTTGGGGGCTTTATCTCGCCGTCATATGATGCCTCTTAGCCCTATTCTTGTTATTGAGATATTTGACTGTTGGGTATTGACTTTATGGGACCTTTTTCTCCATCTTTTGGTTATCTTTATATTCTTCTAGCTATTGATTATGTGTCCAAATGGGTGGAGGCTATGGCTTGTCGTACTAATGATAACATAACTGTGGTAAAATTCTTAAAAGAAAACGTGTTGTCTAGGTATGGTACGCCACGTGTCATCATCAGTGACCAAGGGACACATTTTTGTAACCGTTCTTTTGAAGCTTTGATGCGCAGGTATGGTGTTCTTCATAAGATTTCCACCGCATACCAACCACAGACGAATGGGCAAGCTGAACTCGCAAATAAGGAGGTCAAGCAGATTCTAGAAAAGACTGTTAATCCGAATCGCAAAGACTGGTCTTTACACCTTTTTGATTCATTATGGGCTTACCGCACTGCTTATAAAACTATTCTAGGGATGTCTCATTATCGCCTTGTCTATGGAAAAGCTTGTCATTTACCTGTTGAGCTAGAACATAAAGCTTATTGGGCTGTCAAAGCCCTTAACTTTGATTTGAGTGTTGCAGGTCTTCAAAGAAAGTTACAATTGTTTGAAATAGAAGAATTGCGGAATGATGCCTATGACAACTCCAAGATTTACAAGGCTAAGATGAAAGCGGCTCACGACAAACAAATCTTGAGGAAAAACTTTGAGCTAAATCAACGAGTTTATCTTTATGATTCTCGATTGCATTTACACCCTGGAAAGTTGAGATCTCGATGGACTGGACCATTTGTCGTAAAGCACATTTTTCCAAATGGAGCGGTGGAGATTGAGGACCCCACTGATGGGCGAATTTTCAAAGTTAATGGGCAACGGTTGAAAAATTATGTGGAAAGGGAAAGTCAGTTTATGTGTCTCGAGGAGATCTCTCTTGAGCCTCCTGTCTATCCTAATTAATCAGGTTCTATCTGTCTCATCTATCTATACCATATCTTGACTTTTGTACCATATCTTGATTTTATTTTTGTTTTTATTATTTGGTTGTCCTTGCTTTTATTATTTTTCTACCCCATATCTTGACTTTGTCTTTGTTTCTATCATCTATTTGTACCATATCTTGACTTTATTTTTGCTTTCTTTATCTCATTGTCTTGCTTTTATTATATGTTTGTCCTATAATTTTTACTTTATTTTCTGTTTTTGCTTTTATTTTCTTTTGCGTGTTTTATTTTACTTCCCGGTTAAGGGGCGGATACGGTACTCCGTGACTAATTAAGTCGGTTTTTCAGTTCCCTAAAAACTGTAACCCAAACAAAAATCGTGCATTCTTTTACCTTTCAAAATGGATACGATTCTTTCAAACCTTCGTAGACATTTTCCTTTTTTTCCTCCAAATGCATTGCTCAAAATTTACAAAGCACGGTTTGCAAGGTTAAAATTGCTAATGCTCATGGGTTTACCTGTTGATATACGATGGTTAATTGAAGCCAAAGTTCGATTATCTGGTGAATGTTCAAAAGCCTTTGTTTCTTTCATGCCTGGTTTGGGTAAAAGCTCTTACGCAAAAAAGCGAAGAGCAAATAAATTACAAGTTTGTCACAAATGTGCACGATGGACCTGTAACAAGCGATGTCGCTCTTTAGGATATGTGTCTGTCAATCGAGAAGATAAGATTCAGTTCATTAAGGATGGACTGAGTAAGGAGTCTCTAGATAATATCTTGTTGACTCTTGAGATGCATCCTTGTGGACTTGTGCATCGAGAGATTTTAAGATTATGGACACAATTTCGGGAAGAGCAAGAACGCTATAGTCTCGGGAATCTGACTCAAAACGACCCTGTTTGCCAATTTATAAGAAAATTGGATGGGAAGCATATCCTCAACTCATAGAAGGTGTTTCAGCCGTTACTGGACGTAAAACCAGAGGAAGATGTGAGCCACAATCACAACTACCTGTACATATGCACTCTTGCTGTTATTTTTGAGTTTCTATTTTATTTTTATTTTCAACGTTTGTCAGACAAACAGTTGAGCTACCTATATAGATGTCATTATTGTACCACCTTTTTGCATTCTATAAATACATCTCATGTTCTTCATTTGCATATACATAGTTAGTGAGTTGTATCAAAATGGAGGGAACCTCAGCTCGTCGATTCCGAAATATTTGTGTATTTTGTGGATCTCAGCCTGGTAATGATATAGCTTTTTTAGAAACAGCTCATAATCTTGGTAAGGTTCTAGCTGAGAGAAAACTTCATTTAATTTATGGGGGAGGTAACCGTGGGTTAATGGGGTGTGTGTCAACAACTGCATACTCAAGAGGAAGTCAAGTTTTAGGCATTATTCCTAAAGCTTTAGTTAACGTTGCTGGGAAAACAGTTGGAGAGGAATTACAGGTCTCATCCATGCATGAACGCATAGCTCGTATGATTGTAAATGCAGATTCCTTTATTGCTTTACCAGGAGGTTTTGGAACAATGGAAGAAATCTTTCAAGTTGTCTCTTGGGCCCAACTCAATATCCACCAGAAACCCATAGGTTTGTTGAATGTCAATAATTTCTTTGATTGTTTATTGTGTTTTGTTAATCAAGCTGTGGAACAAAGGTTTATCTCACAATCAGCACAACGGATCCTTGTCTCTGCCTCAACTGCTGATGAACTAATTGATAAATTGCAAGCTTTTGTTTATGAACCAGACCCTAAAGCATCTCAAATTAATTGGTCAGTGGAAATAAGCAATAAGAGAAAATTGGATCTGACACTTCGTTTGTAACTTTTCTTACTTTTGGCTTTGTTCACAATATTTTATTAAGTGTTTTTCAGGTTTGTTTCTCTTGAATAACTGAAGCTTCAGGTGATGTCTCCTATACTTTCTCTTTCTACATTTAAACATTGAGGGCAATGTTTCGTTCTGGTTGGGGGTAGATAGGAGGCATATGTTTTGCATTGCATTTCAAAAAAAAAAAATCTATTGGTCTGAGAATGGCAGTGTAAAGAGTTCATTATCTCTTGAGACGCATTCTGGATCTATTAGATCCAGAATGGCAGAGTAGGGAGTATAGTTTTGACCTCTTGAAACGCATTCTAACTAGTTGATTTGTTTTTTATTTTTGAATTATATTTCATGCACAGCTGCTTATTGCATGTTTTCTTGGTAATTCTTGTCTAAATGGGTTTGTTTTTCTATCTAGGTATGATTTCAAAATTATTGGTTTGAGTCATTTTTTCTATTTAGGTTATCAAAGAATGATTTCTGAAATTATTTTGAGCACAATGTTAAGCCTTGTGGTAAGATGGATGATTCAATGTATATAGCCAAGAGAATTCTCATGTTTAAGTTCACATTTTTTTAATCTCACACATCTTTTGTGAAGTGAGTGGAGAGGTTGAGAAAACAGCTTACGAACTTTCATTGATCCTTTGAATTGATTAATCCTTGTTTAGAATGTCATTACTCGAATTGAGCTAAGGGACGATTCAAGATGAAATTTCAATTCTTGTGAAAAAAAAACATAAAAAAAAGAGAAAAAAAAAAGAGAAGAAGTTAGTTCGATTCAATAATGTCTTCATTCAATTTTAGAATATAGAAGTTTAATGAAGCAGTCTTTTCTCATCAAGCTGTATTGATTCACTCAAGATAAATGAAGTCCTAAAGGTAGCATGTTGCAAGAATGGTTTGATTCTAAACATTGGATTTTCCTATCTTTGGATCAATGTTAGTTGTCTGTCTGTCCTTAAATGTGACTTTTCCTTGAGTGTTTATTCTATTTTCCAACTCCATGAGAGAAATCATAGCCTTTTTAAACAGTCATTCACCTGTGAGGATATGGAGTTGAGGCTTTTACATAGAGTAATTTTCAAGGCTATATGTGTTGCGGTTCGTGGTAAGAAGGTTTTGGCTTGATTCACATGTGCTCAGTTTTGGAAGTTATGATTGAAATAACCTTTATAGCAATTGTGATCTTGAACTGACTTTTTGTTTGAAATGCTGAAGTAGTTCTTCATGCTTCATTTACGCTTGAATTGCTAGGGACTAGCAATAAGCTGGCTGGGGATTGTGATAAACGCATGAAAGTACACTCTTAAGCATAAATAATTAATGCTAATTGGACAGTATTATAAAGCTTTTATGATATTTTAGCATAATTATTTTGCTTATGCCTCTTTTACATTTGTTTCATTTCTTTTGCATTTTCTTTAGTCTTTATCTTGAAATAAAGTATTGTCCTTAAATTGTGATTAATGGAAATCATTTTTTCAGGTTTAATAAAATGGACACAACTCTCAATCTATAGATCAAAATGGAGAGATTATTGAACCTGGAGCAACATGTCTCAATTTTACACAAAGTTGAAGAACAATCAAAAGCCCAAATCCAACATTTGATGGGCCGAAATTGAGACACAACAAAACCAAATTGTAGTTGTTTCTCAGCCCGACCCATGTCCAGTATTTAGGCCATATCTCAGAGAATACTTGTCCAAATTGCATGAATCTGGTGGCCCTAGAAAGCTGAGACAAAATCCTACAACTTTCATGTTTTCCACATAGCCCAATTCGGTCCATTTGGTGGTCAAAAATCAGCTGCAAGTTGGTGGCCGACATTGTGGAAAAATTGGTGGAGTTTGGTGTAATAGTTCCATTTCATCACCTATTTAAGGACAACTTGAGGAATTGAATGAGGGGAGAGAAAAAATCATTTGAGTTCACATTTTATCATTGTATATTACAATTCTCTCTTGTATTTTCTCTTTAGAAATGATAAGAATGAATTGTAAGTTAGGCTAGAACTCTTGGTAAGGCTAGAGATGAACTTGTATGTGTAGTTTATCTATTTCTCCACTTTCATTCTACCTCAAGGGCTATAAAGATTGTATGTTTGTTTATGTGTTAAACTCTTTCTCATCTTGTGATTTTATTTTAATCCAAAAATTATAATTCTCAATTTCATATAAATTCAGTCATGCTTTCTTTATGTGATTCATGTTGAATTATAATTGTTACTGGTAGTTTCGTTTTATGAGTTAATCCTTTACTACAATATTGTCATGTGATATATTGTCGCTCTTGGATAACTTGTAAGGATGAATGTTGTTGGTAAATATTGCTTGTAAAGAGTTTATGCATATCAAATACATGTGTTTATCATTTATGCTATACTATACATATTTTCCGATTGATTGTTTGGGATGTGAAACTTTCAATTGAGTTATAATTATTAAATCAAAGTGGAGATTAGATTTACAAAACATATAAGTGATTCTCGATGCCTTACTTCTTAATTACCATCGATTGTTTCCAATTATTAAACATTGTATTTTCTTTAGAACCAATCACTTCAAAGTTAAATTTTATATCTTTATTATCTTTTATATTTTTTGTTTTACTAACCTCTTTTATCAAAGGCCTCCTTGTGGATTCGACACCTCAATGTATACTACAATAACCGCGGTATATTTTGGGCGTAACTAGGTGGTTGCGTGACCCGACAGAGGAATCGAATTGCCTGTAGGACCATAGCTGTCGAACGTGGCTGTGTCCATGTCTGCCCCCACATCTGGTCTATCGACGGAACTATGTCCAGCGGGATGAGTTTCGGATGGATCCTCATGACCTTAACTCTCCAATGCTAGAGATGTAGGACTAACGGGGGAAGCAGGCGACAGAGATCGTACATGTTTGTCTGGAGGACTCGTTGTGTCTCTGACTAGCCCCACCTTAGGTCTAATTGGGGAACTCTAACCAGCAAGAGGTGGAGCTGATGGATCCCCTGTCGGAAGTGGTTCGTCTGCAGGACTGGCTGTGTCTCTGACTGGCCCTACCTCAAGTCTAATTGGGGAACTCTGACCAGCATGAGGTGGAGCTGATGGATCCCCTGTCGAAAGTGGCTCAATCTTCTCATCGGGTAATAAATGAGCATCCACAGATGTCGCCCATGCTACATTTGCACCTCTTCGGTGCCAACTACTGCAGCAAGCGTAATATATCAATCTGTCATCTGCTTCACCGCAAATGGCTCCAAAACAATGAGTGGATGAGCCTGTATCAACAAATAAGCCATTAAATTAAACATTACTTCTCTGTGACTAAAAACAGGAAAAAAAAAACAGGGGAACCTTACAAACATGCCTCCTAACCAAAAGGACATTGCGTTTGACGATGTCCTTTGATGGGGTCTTCTTTGTCTCCCACTTCAACAAGTCAAAGTCCTCGCCTACTCGTCCATATGTCGCGTCAATGTACGACACGGCCTCGTACAACCAAACCTTAATGACATAAAGGTTTTTTAATGACACTATGTATTTAAATTTGTACCTCAAAGAAACTAATAAATACGTTAACACATTTATTTTTTAGTATGTATCTGAATAGTATAGGGGCACCCTTCTAAGTTATATTTTTCTACGTGGTTCCCTTTCCTCGTCGTCTTGTTCTTCTTGGCTTCGACTCGCTTCCTATACCTTTCTAACCTCCTATCCAAAGCGTTTTTCATTCTTTTAAATGTCTTATCAAAAGACACCGAACCCCATAGATAATCGTTAAAATTATTCAATGTGTTGACGAAATTCAACCATACACGGGAGACATGTCGGCATCGATCCCATCCCATACAAAAAAGCTCCAACATGTAGTACAAGGCCGGCTTTACAACATCCTCGTCTGGCATAGCTGACACATTTAGTTTGCAAAGTCTCGGGTAGAAATCCATGAGCTCCATGTCCTCGCCCTCAAAGTACGTATCCAGCAAAGTACACGAATTCAAGACATTCGGTTCTGGTGGCACGGTGTAAGCAAATGTCAAACCGGTAACCAAACCGAACTCGTGGACAGAAAAACGAATCAGTCTTCCTGGAAAGAAGGAAAAAAGACATAAGATGCCAATAATGGTAACAAAAAAACTTAACTACAACCATCAACTGCTAAAAAATAAAATTATTTGACTACATTATAGTTCAAACACTATATTTTTACCTTCAATAAGGAATCACATCTCGTCATCTTACCCCACTGTGCTAACCTCCCACTGAAGCACATTGTGCACCAACTGAGACGGAAAGGACATCTCCCGAATGTCTAGGACAAGCCCAAAACATGTATTACGAAACATGTTTTGTTGCCTTTCACTTAATGTCGTGCGAATCCATTCTATACAGTCCAAACTTGTTAAATTTGTGATAACCGCATGGTATTGCTTATCATATGGTGTCTTGAGGGTGAAGGATAGTCCGTATTGCTCATCATACGGTGTCTTGAGGGTGAAGGATAGTCCAAATTCATTTGCCATTTGCTTCAACCTGCAAAAAAAAGTCCGTTATAGTTAAATTTCATGGAAAAAGGCAAAAAACAATGATAAAACAACCAAACTGTCAAAAAACTCGACAGCACACGACACGTTCGATAAAGCTCGATAGTAAAAACCGACGACACTTTTGTCGGATTAAACTTTTGTCGGATTCCTTCATCCAAAATACGCTAGGTTGGACATCCGACAATACGAATGTGTTGGATGTCGACCTAGTCAAGTGTCGGATTCAGAATCCGACATTGTAAAACTCTTCTGTTGACGTATCCAATACTCGACACAATTGTTTTCACTTTCATCAAATGTCAATTGGTCGAACAAACCGACACTGAAACCGACACTCGACGAAAGTAAAAATTGGTTCATCCGACAAACGTGTCGAGTCCTATCGGATGCACGAACTGATACTTGCCATCAGGTCATTTTACATAAAACTGACACTCGACATTTCCAATTACAGTTATGTCGAGTGTCAGAGACATCGTTCGAGACATCGTGATGTCGGTTGCCACAAAATTGACACTCGATGTCTATGAAAATGCCCTGATGACGAGTGTCGGTTGATGCATCCGATAGGACTTGACACTTAATGTCGAGTGTCGAGTATAAAATCGACACTAGTCATCGTCTTCGTCGCGACGAAAACCGTCGGTTTTCACCCTTTTCATACGCATCAAACCACAAAATCAACCTAATAACACTTCATTTAGCCCCATAAACACAGAATAAGTACAAAAATTGATCTGAAACTCAATTCCCAAATTCAAAACTCCATAAAATCTAGCCCAAAACCCTAAGAAATTCAAATGTTTAATTTCATATATAAATCTCTATTTATGCCTAATCTAAACATCATTTTCATTCTTCATAACGCAAATATCACATCAAACGATCCATAAAACTACCAAAAAAATAAAAAATAGCAAAAAAACCAACGAAGTAACTTACCTGAGTGTCGGTTCTTGCTTCTCTCTGCGTCCTCTTGCTTATATCCTCAAACGATCGTCGTGTCGAATTCCTCTTGCTGCGTTTCGGACGGTGTCGAGTGGTGTAGAAGCCTTGACAATGACAGACGATTCTATGAAAAAAGAGGGAAATGAAGAGTTTTGTAATAAATTTAATTTCGCAAGGGTATTTTGGTCATTTTGCACGAAAAGTGTCTATGGCATGAAAATTTTTTATAATGTGTCTCATTTTCACTACAGGTCCTTAATTGTGTCTATTTTTTCAAATTTCTCATATATCTTAGAACTAAACATTTTTTTTTAATTTCATCAGTGGCCCTAAGATAAAGTCTAATTATGGTTTTATCCCCCACATTTCAGAATTAGCCCGAAATGACCCTGTTGTTATCCCTTCTTCATTAACTTCATCAAGTTGGATAGATGATAGTGAAATGACTTTATTACCCTTATTGTGAAAATGACTAAAAATATTTTGGTAAATGGGATTTGAACCTATGCCCTATAGTAAGTTTTTACATTACCACAATGCCAACAATTAAATTCAAAATGATATTTACAAAAAAAAAATATTTATTCTCAACTTGATATTAAAAACAAACACAAAGCTAGTCAACCACGGTCTACTCCACCAATATCTATTTTTACTTAAAAAAAAAATCGAAACACAAGAAACCTGAAACTCAACAACCGTCCAATACCCAACTGCCGCCACATGCCACTGCCATCTAGCGTGTCTCTATCCACCTCCCTCACCAAATCGTAGATTAGATCCTCCTCAACAAACTTTCTTTAATCACCGTTACAAAAAACACACTGGCAACACCTCAAAATCCTCCACAAATAGATCCGATCATCAACACAATAACCACCTGTCTCCGTTGTGCATTTGTCATCACTGTCACTCCCAATAGCTTCATTGATCACTGTTTGTCTCCACCCGATGATCTATTACTTGGGAGCCTTATCTTTGTTGTTCATTCACCAATAATAACCACCATCTCCAAGCCAGCATCTAGGCGAGCCCCTCCCCCAGAAATAGCTAACGAATTGATAACTAAACAAAAGGTGGTGTTGTCCCACTTGTAGTTGGTTGCCACAGCGGTTGATGGTGGTGTTTAGGGTGGTTGACAAAACTTTAATAAAGGTTTCGAATGTTTTCCAATGAAAATTAAAAGATAGTGAATAAGGGAAGTTGAAAGTGTAGGATCCCGAATGCAAGATCAATCGAATTGACATAGCGAAAACAACATTGAACTAGAATCTAGCGAACATATGCTTTAAAATATTAGTACTTTCTTCCAATCTCGGTTCTTGAGTATGTCTAAAAAACACCCGAATGAGATATGTCGACGTTTGTCTAAGCTGGACTGTACCTGAGAAGGCAAGTAAACACGTTAAAGGCTCAAGGGAATGTGAAACATCAAACTCAATATGCCTTCAGGATTTTCACATTTTTTTCAATGAAAGACTATGCCTTCACATTTTTACGCTTTTGGGCTCTCTAATGTGTCAACTTTAAATCCTAATTGGCCTTATGTTGTGTTCTATATACCTTGTCTGATATTGACAGTGTTCCTTATTAAATTAAGGCTACATCTCATTAAACTCTAACTGGGCCTTTTAAACCTTTTAGCACTAATTAGGTCTAGCCCAAGCATAGTGCAGCCTTTAATTCTTAATTAAACCAATTATTTAATTAATCATATTAATTAAATAATAAGCACATTTAACCCAAATATTTACTTAATCATATTAATTAAATAATGAGTCCAGTGACTAGTCAAATACTTATTTGATTTAATACTTGGATTTTATTCTCCAATAAATCTAATTAAATTAAATAATTAATTTCTCAAAGTCCAGTCCATGTTCTATCATCTTGAGGATCAGCTACCCAGAAAGACCTATAATGGATATATTTAATTTCAAGCTCCAATAAATTTGATCTAGTATCCCATTATCTCATAATTGCAGTGGGCCTTGTCTATTGACATTGGTCCATTTCACTGTAGGTCAACAGTTTACAATCTTGAATTAAATATTCTTTACAAAAAAAACTTAATAATTTAATATGATTAAGACTGTATTTGTTTTTAAATTCTGGATATTGTTTTTTGTTTTCAATTTATTGGGATTCGAGAGATTCTTGTTCGTTTTCGTTTCCCATCTTCATTTTCATAAAACAAATGACTTCCCTTTTTACCTTTAAAAATTGTCCTTAGATATATAAATAGTTTACTATTTTCACTTCCAGCGACACCAATATCCCATTTTCTCTCTCCATTTTGAAGCAAAATTCCTCTTCTCTCTCCATGCTTTTAACTGGACCACATCTTCTTCTTCCACTTTCAAGCAAATTTATTTCTTCATTCCTCTGACTACGAGACCTAGTTTGTAGATCGTTATTGTGTTGGATAGCACACCATATTACAGTAATTTCTTTCTTTTATTTGCTTTTCTTGTCTTTTTGCTACCCATTTTCCCTAAAAAGACCATAAATCTACCTTTAATCTAGTTGTAAGAGATCAAATCTGAGTATTTAAAGCTCATATTCTAGATCTTCTCATGCAATGTCGAACTTAGAAGAGAAGGATACAAGATGGTGGCTGCTTTAACAGAAAACATGGAGTTTTCTTAAAAGAGAAACTGAGAAAGAACTGCGATGGAAGAGAGAAGTAGAGAGTAAGATGTAGAGAGACACTAAATACTAGGGAGAGAGGGTGCCTAAAGTGTACAAGTCTAGGGGGAGTAAGGGAGCGAAGAATGTTTTAGATAAACCTAGAACGTGTTTCTACTTTTTTTTTAATGATAATTTTTATGTCGAAGCCTTGTATCTATAAGGGGTTGATGGGTTGATTAATTTATTGTAGATCCTTTTTAATTCTAAAATAATAATAATAAATCATAATTAATATATTATTTTTTAAAAAATGTATATCTTAAATTATTATTTTCAATATAAATTTATCTTTTCAGATGCACTATACTTCTTAAAAAGATAAGACCAAATAATTATATCAAGAATTTTTGAAAATTAAAATTTGAAAATATTTTTATCAAATTTATTTTGTGATGAATAAAAACAACAAATTAATTCAAAATTAAATTTAAACTTGTTATGGCCATAATAATATTGGGCCTAATTGTCTCTAACACAGTAAGCCCATTACTGTGGTCCATTATCTGGGTCCATTATCTGGGTCCATTATCTGGGTCCCACAATGACCCAGCCCAGCTCAATTATTTATAATACGGTAAGCCCATTACCGTATCCCATTACATGGGCCCATTACAGTAAGCCCATTACTGTATCCCATTATCGCTGGGCCTATTACAGTAAGCCCATTACTGTATCCTACTATCCGGGCCCATACGGTAAGCCCATTACGTATCCCATTACATGGGCCTCATTAGCTGGCCCAATTACAGTAGCCCATTAAACTGTATCCCATTAGCTGGGCCTATTACAGTAAGCCCATTACTGTATCCTACTATCCGGGCCCATACGGTAAGCCCATTACCGTATCCCATTACATGGGCCCATTACTGTAGCCCATCTTCTGGGCCTATTATCTGGGTTCCACAAGAGCCCATCCCGACTCCTATATAAACCCTCCGGAACGTTGCTCAAGGTAAGTTGACAAATGCACATTTTTCTGACCTTATTATCTCTCTACAATTCCTCTATTTTTGAGAGCTTCTCTCTCTAGGAATTTCTCTCAGAAAATTCCGGAGTGCCGGATAATGACTTGAGCGTCGGAGGGTCACCGCCGGCACCACCGCCGGAACCCCTGACCGTTTTTCTGTGCTCGCAGGACCGGACCCGTCGCACGACCCGAGCTCCGACCCGCTCCCCCGGCCGTCCGGAAACCGTGCATCAACAGTTGGCGCCGTCTGTGGGGACGACAATCTAAGCCTCTTTAGTTGTTGCTCTCATCCTAACGTACTAAAAAACATCATGAGTCACGAAGCTCAACACTCGACCTCCTTAGAGGTTGATGAAGAAAATTGAGGTGGAAGCGCCTCCCCGACGCC
Organism: Boswellia sacra; assembly: GCA_013180625.2. Taxonomy (NCBI): domain Eukaryota; kingdom Viridiplantae; phylum Streptophyta; class Magnoliopsida; order Sapindales; family Burseraceae; genus Boswellia; species Boswellia sacra. Next base: position 47,844 of record SNVD02011886.1, on the reverse strand, counting down.
GAAGGGTAGTCGATACAGGGAGGGCGTTAGTTATATCCTCTGGGGTAGGGCCTAACCTTAGGCAACCCCGGCTTCCACTGAGAAGACCGAAGAAGGGTAAGGCGAATCGGTTAACTGCCATGGAACATACCATGCGGAATTTCAGTGAACAGATGAACCGTATGGTGACTGTGTTTAGCCAAACATTTGGACAAAATGCTCAACAGGCTGCGTACACCGCTAGGAATAACCCAATGAGTGCCATGGTAGAACCGAATGACCAGACAGATGTTGGTAGACGTCCTGATTTAGTCGCCCAGACTATGGGATTGCCTCGCCATCAGGAAATTCAACCAAATCCTCCCCATCCTGTTGTTCAAGGGGGGTATGGTCGCCCACAGATTCCCCCTCCCTCGCACATTGTATCTAAACAACAGCTAGCAGCAGTGGACCTTCGACACTCCCTGAACAAGAGGCACCATACGAGTGTTGAACATGTACCAAGGGGAAGTCCTGTTGACCAGCCCGCTTATTCTTATCATGGCCCTTACGTTCCAGGAGGTAATTATCGGTTAAAAAGAAATCGCCCCAGTCCACCTCCCAGAGTTAAAAATCATCGCCCAGATGATTCCTCAATGCATGTCTCGGAGGAGGGGACATCAGACAATCATTATGCGGAGTTCAAAAGAGAAATGGATGAAAAAATCCATAAACTGGAGAAGCTGATTAAACGTTCAGGAGGTGAAGAAGATGGCCGTCCACAATGGGAATCACCATTTGTTGAGGATATTCTAAGGGAGAGATATCCGCATGGATTCCGGATGCCGCAACTTGAGCCTTATCAAGGGACGACAGACCCCAGAGAGCATTTAGACTCTTTTGTTTCGCATATGGAGATACAAGGGGTCTCAGGGGGAATCATGTGTAGAACCTTTTCCTTCACCCTTGGAGGATCAGCTAGGCAATGGTATAGAAGGCTACCAGCTGCATCCATCTCCAGCTTTGATGAACTTGCCCGCAGTTTTCTCACACATTTCAACAATATGAAAATGCGGAGTCGACCAGCGCAGAGCCTTCTTTCAATCAAGCAGGGTCGCAATGAAAACCTTCGTGCGTTCTTGAATAGATATCAGCGGGAGGTTTCACGAGTTGACCTATTTCATGATGGTTACGCCATGCAAGGCTTGGTTCAAGGAATCAGGGGGGAGCTCCCTCTAGCATGGGAATTCTCCGTCAACCTCCCATGTACTTATCAAGAAGCATTAACAAGGGTTTCTAGCCATGCTGATGCAGAGGAAATCTTTCAGGCCAATTACCCTGGGCAAACTCCGATGGTACCCAATTCCTCGCGTACAGATAGAAGACCGTACGATAATCATAGAGGAACGCCTCATGATAAAAATCGTAAATCAGTTTCGGACTGACACTCTGCACGTAACACAATCCGAAATGATCACTTCCTGTTACAAGGGTCATCCAACCGACCCCGTCAAGAGCATCACAGGAGGAGCACCGTACATTTACGTTGCTTACCATGCCACAGCAGGATATCCTTAAGGAAATCAAGGATAAAGGCCCCCTGAAAGAACCTGCTCCCTTACGGACAAATCCAAAAGGAAGGGATAAGAGAAAGTATTGTCACTTTCACCAGGCCCATGGTCATAATACTGCCGACTGCTTCGAATTGAGGAGACAGATCGAGAGTCTCATCAAGGATGGCCAGCTGCAGGAATATATTTATCGGCCCCCTGAGTCATCCAACAAAAATGACAAAGGGAAGGAGCCGTTGGAAGAAGTAGCCACACTCTTTGGGGGAGTAGTGGCCGGTTCGAGCTCCCAAGCCCGAAGGCATCTGGTCAGGCAAGCAAGGAACGACCTCACTCACCACGAGGTCAACCTGACAGCCTCTTCCACCAATGTAGGAAGTCATGACGTTATCTCCTTCTCATCGCAAGATGCGCAGGGCATCCATCACCCACATTGTGATGCCTTGGTCCTCACAGTGATAGTGGCCAATAAAAGGTTACGAAGAGTGTTGATTGACAACGGGAGCTCGGCTGACATACTGACACTGGATGCATTTGATCGGTTGGGTCTTAACCGCAAAGATATGAGAGGCATCCAAACTTCCCTGATAGGATTCACTGGAGGAAAAGTCATTCCTGAAGGAATGATTCCATTACCAGTGACCTTGGGAGAAGGTTCCCTGCAAACAACCAGGATGGTAAACTTTCTCGGGGTAGACCATCCGGGAGTGTATAATGCCATCCTTGGTCGGCCGTCACTCTATGACTTCAAGGCCGTGATGGGTGTTTATCATCATGTCTTAAAATTTCCAACACCGACTGGTGTAGGAGAAGTTAGGGGTGAACAGCGAGCCTCCCGAGAGTGCTACAATATGGCCTTTAAAGAGAAGGCACATAAGTTGTTAACAATCCGAGGAGAACCTCCCGTGGTCATAAACTAGGCGGTCAAGTGCCACAAAATACTCGAGAACCCATTGACAAAGCATTATGGCTTAACTAAGAGGGTTGTCATCGAGTCAAAGCAGTCGCCCGACCAGGCGCATACGGACTGGTCACCTCGGATGGAGGTTGCTCCCTCGTCCGTGGAATCTCGAGCACTCAAAGAAATACTACTTGTAACCTCTCTCTATATGTATTAACTCCGCCCAGGAGTTATGCGCACGCCTCTCTATATGCAGTGACTCCGCCCAGGAGCTTATGCAGGTGTAACAAATCCCATAGGGAGACCAATAAAGAGGTTATTAATAAAGTGCTCAGATTATTCAGAATTCTTGTGACTACACCTCCTTAAAGCACACGTATAACCAAATTGCAATGAGATGGAACAAGTAAAAGAATACAACACCAAAGAAAAAAAATTTTAGTGTTCTTATTATTTGAAAATTGGTTGAGGGATGCCACACATCCTCAACTAGTACATTGAATCGAAAGTAAAGACAGTAAAAGGTTAAATCAAGGCCTGGAGAGCAGCCGTGATATGGTTATTCCTATGAATAAGCATCTACCTACTTGGAAGAATTCCAATTATACCTAAGAAGTGGCCTCATCACCTCCTTCTTCGTCTGAAGACGGTGAGGTAGAGTCGACTTGCTTGGCCTCCCAAGCTGCTGTGTCCAATGTCGACTCATAATCCTCATCTTTAAGGATGAGGCGGCGAAATTGCTCGGGATTGGGGTTCGCTGTAGGGATAGGCTCTTCCACCAAGTTTAACTCCTCAGCTATGGGTGACTGATCAATCTCTGGATGGCGATCATGGAACCATCTACGCACCCCATTGACTCCCTCAATGTAGGAGCGTTCCATAGCTTGCTGGTAGATGCGACCCCTACGGAAGCGAGCCACTGCATTGCCTATCCTACCCTGCTCAGCAGTAGCTCTCTCTCGAAGTTCTTGGCTAAAATCATTGGCCCTTTTACGCTTGATAGCTGCCTCCTTCTTGGCCTCGGACAAGTCAGCCTTCAGCCTACCAATCTGTTCCTTCATCTCTGCCATTCTACTTTCCGTCTCGGTTAAGTTGTCAAGGCAGACTAGATGCTTCGCCTTCCAGTCGTCAACCTCGGAAGTGAGAAGATTTACTTCCTTAAGGAGGTTGGTATTGGTAGACTCCCCTTGAGCCAAGGGTCCTGTCGCCTACAGAAAGGAAGGCAAGGAGAGGGAAGGAGTTAAGGCATGACTGTCAAAGTATAAAGAAAAATGGAAGAGAGGGTTTCAATGAAGCCTAACCTGAAGGATGATGCCCATCCCGACGGCGATCGCATCAAAGTATGAGAGTCTTACGTCTCCTGGAAAGACATTGGTAGGCATGAGGCGCACAGCATTTTGAGACAACTCCTGAAGGTAGTCTCCACATGTTGAGCCGCCCTGAAAGCCCGTACTGTCAAAAGTAAAGCGCTGGGGTAGCTGAGTGGCTGAAGGTAAACGGCTCCCAGTAGGCTGGGAGGTTGCCACTTCACCCGCAGGCTGAACGGAGGCAGACCTTTCAGGAACTGGCTTCCGTACGGGAACCTCCTTGTGACTACTAGCTCTCCTCTTCGGAGGTTTGAGAATTGGAGGACTGCCACTCCGCTTCTTCTGGGATGAACTAGGTTTGTCATGAGTGAAAGGCTTAAGTGGCATCTTGGATACGAGTTGAGCAAACCGCTTCTTGGTAGGATGTAATGGGAATAGTCCTGCACGAAAATAAAACTGGTAAGACTGCAAGTACACGTTTGATGAAGTAAGATCGAAAAGTAATGACCCAGCTTACCTTCCGGAGGAATGGGAGGTGATAAGCCAAGACGGGCCAACTGCTCGCGATCAGTGAGGTTATTCACGTTCTTCGCATCCACGGGTAGCTTGAGCACCACTTGCAAGTCGTCCCTCTCTTTTTGAGACAACAGCGGACGCTTGGTCCAAGAAGCTGCAACAAAAACAGAAAATAATGTCATTCGATCAAGAGTGGTCATAACAAAGTCAGATAAGGAGCCATTATAATATGGTACCACAAACACCAAAATGCCTCCTAATCTTCAACTTCTCCCCCTTTGGGCGAGCACCTTCCTGATACTTCCAACCGCCACCACACCAGAATTGCTTAAACTTCCATTCTTTCACATGGGAAGGAATGCCAAAAAGGCGGTTGGGGTCATCCGTCTTTCCTCGCTGGGATATATAATAGTAACCCGTCTTCTCTCCATTCGGCGGGTGAATGGCAAATATGTGCTTAACATGGTTGGTGGTAGGGTCGCCAAGGCCGGCGCTTCTGAATAAACTTTGGAAAGCTATCAGAAGCCTCCACCCATTGGCCGACAGTTGGGTAGGAGCGATGCCCATAGCATCGAGCATACGACGAACGTAGTTATCAAAAGGCACCCGGAGACCAGCTCTCAATAGCTCTAAGCTTAAACCAATGACACCGCGGGGTGGCTTACTCCACCGATCACCCTTCCTTGGAAGAAACAGGATGACTGAAACGGGGATAAGGAAATGGGCTCTATATGTCTTTAATCGGTCTTCTGGAAGCTGGTTATCAATATGGTCCACCTCCCACCACTTTTTGGCCTCCGGTTCGCTATCCGAGGTAGCAGAGGACGACCAGTCGCTGTCCCCTTCAGTGTCTACCACCTCATGGTTGACAGAATTTTGTCCCAACTCCCGATCCGGACCCAAGAAGTTTTGATAAAATTCGTTAACTTCTTTACGGTTGGTCGCCGGATCCTTGCCCCTGGAAGACTGGGTTTGATGACTCGGTTCCCTCCGTATCAACCTTACAGTGGTTTTGACTCTAGCCATCTGCACAGTCAAAGAGGGGTCGTTAGTCATCAAACCAAGTCTACTGAGGGAGGGAAGAGGTGAGTAAAAAAAAAAAAAAAAAACTGCTGGGGGACTGTATCGAGAGTCCGCGGGAGCACACCCGCGGAGGATAAAGTATTCAAAGTTAGAATGTCTGCGGAAGCACACCCACGGAAGAAGGAAAAAAAATATATTGAAACTTAAAAATCCGCGGAAGCACGCCCGCGGAGGAAAGTTTATTCAAGTTTGAAAGCCCGCGGAAGCACACCCGCGGAGGAAAAATTATTAAAGCTTGAAAGTCCGCGGAAGAACACCCACGGACCCGCGGAAGCACGCCCGCGGAGGAAAGTTTATTCAAGTTTGAAAGTCCGCGGAAACACCCCCGCGGAGGAAAAATTATTTAAGTTTAAAAATTCGCGGAAACACCCCCGCGGAGAAAAAATTATTTAAGTTTGAAAATTCGCAGAAAACCCCCCGCGGGAAAAAATTATTTAAGTTTGAAAAATTTTCAGAAACACCCCCGCGGAGAAATAATTTTTGAAGTTTGAAAATTCGCAGGAACACCCCCGCGAAATAAAATGAAGTTTCGAAATTTTCACAAACACCCCCGCGATTTTAAGTAAAAGTTTTAAAATTTTACACCAGCACCCCCGAAGTTATATAATGAAAATTTTGAAATTTGCTAATATGCCCCCGTAGTTATTCAAATTTCCTGCATGAAGTCCTTGCAAACTCACGTAAACCTGCATGACGCAGGCAGCAAGGCCAGCGCCCAGCGCTCGCGCGAGCTGCGCCCAACGCGCGCGCAATCGCCCAGCGCGCCCAGGCAGCACACCTAGGCAGCGCGCCCAGGCAGTGCGCCCAGGCAGCGCGCCCATGCTGCGCGCCCGGGCAGCAGCCCATGGGGCCTCGCCTACTCGCCCAGCGCGCACAGGCCCTCGCCCGCTCGCCCCGCGCGCACAGGCTCTCGCCCGCTCGCCCAGCGCGCACAGGCCCTCGCCCGCTCGCCCCGCGCGCACAGGCTCTCGCCCGCTCGCCCCGCGCGCACAGGCTCTGGCCCGCTCGCCCAGCGCGCCCATGCAGCGCGCCCAGGCAGTGCGCCCAGGCAGTGCGCCCAGGCAGCGCGCCCATGCTGCGCGCCCAGGCAGCACGCCTAGGCAGCGCGCCCATGCTGCGCACCCGGGCAGCACGCCCAGCGTGCCCATGCTGCGCGCCCATGCTGCGCACCCGGGCAGCACGCCTAGCGTGCCCATGCTGCGCGCCCAGGGACTCCACCACGTCCAAAAACTCATTCATATTTCTTTTTCTTTCACACACAATCGCATAAACATACGTAGGACATAATCCGTACAGAATTTTTGCATTAAAGAAAAAATTTTTCCATGCACTCTAAAGTGTATACACAAGAGAAAAGTACTTACTTGTGGCGGTTGGAAAATTCGGGCTCCGGTTGGAGAGTCCTGTTTGCTGGGGTCACTTGTACTGCTTGCCCCCCGGGTGCTCTCTCCTATTTTTGAGTAAACCCTACTCCCCAATACTTGTGTCATATATAGAGCACCAACTTAGGGTTTAATAAATCACATATTTGGGCTGGCCCCCTGACACATTTAATTTTTAGCCCAGAAACAACTAAATAGTCCCTACGTCGACTCATTGGTCAACTTGGGCCTGGGGGGACTACTGTTATGGCCATAATAATATTGGGCCTAATTGTCTCTAACACAGTAAGCCCATTACTGTGGTCCATTATCTGGGCCCATTATATGGGTCCCACAATGACCCAGCCCAGCTCAATTATTTATGATACGGTAAGCCCATTACCGTATCCCACTATCTGGGCCCATTACAATAAGCCCATTACTGTATCCCATTATCTGAGCCCATTACAGTAAGCCCATTACTGTATCCCATTAGCTGGGCCTATTACAGTAAGCCCATTACTGTATCCTACTATCCGGGCCCATACGGTAAGCCCATTACCGTATCCCATTACATGGGCCCATTACAGTAAGCCCATTACTGTATCCCATTATCTGGGCCCATTATAGTAAGCCCATTACTGTATCCCATTAGCTGGGCCTATTACAGTAAGCCCATTACTGTATCCTACTATCCGGGTACATACGGTAAGCCCATTACCGTATCCCATTACATGGGCCCATTACAGTAAGCCCATTACTGTAGCCCATCTTCTGGGCCTATTATCTGGGTTCCACAATAGCCCATCCCGACTCCTATATATACCCTCCGGAACGTTGCTCAAGGTAAGTTTTTCACAAGTTGACAAATGCACATTTTTCTGAACTTATTATCTCTATACAATTCCTCTATTTTTGAGAGCTTCTCTCTCTAGGAATTTCTCTCAGAAAATTCCGGAGTGCCGGATACTGACTTGAGCGTCGGAGGGTCACCGCCGGCACCACCGCCGGAACCCCTGACCGTTTTTCTGTGCTCGCAGGACCGGACCCGTCGCACGACCCGAGCTCCGACCCGCTCCCCCGGCCGTCCGGAAACCGTGCATCAACAAAACTATTGACTATTGCTTTTATAATTCATTACCAAACACATATCTTTATTTTCGTGTTTTGACTTATATTCTCAAGATTCATTTCCAAACACATTTTTGAATTATAACTCTAAATTTTATTTTCAGAATTCATTATGAAACACATATACTTTATTTAAACTTCAAATTCTCAATTTTAAGAATTCATTTTTCAAATCATTTTGCCAAAAAAAAAACACATAATTCAAGAAAGAACATAGTGTAAATTATTTCTTTAAGCCCTATCTATTAATCAATAGGTTTACATAACTATCATTTATAGAATACTAATAATTGAAGACATGTATAATTTACTATTTTACCCCCTAATTACATCTTGAGCCCTTGATACTAGTTTTACACTATTGAAATGATTTAGGATTTATTTAAATAAATATTAGTTTAATGAATCTCCTTCATTAAACATTTGACCAAGATTCTATCATTTAAAATCTTATAAAAGCATCAGGGTGGTATTTTGCAATCCTTTCGAAGTCATAAATTATATAGCTATGGTATAGCGTCTACTAGCATACAAATCTTACAATTTCAACTAGTTAAGGTATTGACCTTTCACGTTAAATCTCACTTTTTATTTCAGTTAAAGAACATAACCGATATACTAGGGTACACTACTCACTCAAGATTAAGGTAGGAATAGTACTGGAATGTAGAAATTCCACCAAATAGATAATTTTTACGTGGTCTGTATTCAATGCATGCATAATGCACAAGTATCTTTGTCCTAAAGTCTCCACTTTAAATAGTTAGAGACTCACTATTTTCCCATTGAAGATGAACAACACAACAACCTTATCCTAATAAAGCGCCCAACTTTTATTTATAGGTTGTTAACTAGTTTTGAGCTATGATAAAGTTCTATGTCTTAGATATATCTCATATATACAGAAACTTTATCAATGTACAAGATCTAAACCTTTAGTTATTAATACAATCATATTTAGGCAAAGAAAAATAAAAATTCCTTTATTCATTCTTATAATGTCTATAAATTACAAAAAGTATCCATACCTGAGGGCATATTACTAATAGAAAAAGGAGATGACGATCTAAAGTTTACTGGTAGAGGTGAGACAAAACTCGTTGAGCGATGGTGATGCATGGTGGCAGTTGCTCAGTAATGATAAAGATGATTTTGGTTTTTTATTTTAATTATAGTTTTTTACTGACTTTTTTATATTTTATATGGTGTATGACAATTCTAGGGATTTGAGATACCCAAATCTTGAAAGATTTTAATCTATTTAGTTGAAGCTTTATTTAATCAAAGTTTAAAAAAAAATCTATTTATGCTCTGTGAGGTGTTTATTAGGTTGTGTTGTTGAGAATTGCATGGAATGGATTTTGGAGAATAAAGTGGGAAGAGAAGATAAGATGGGACGGAGAACGAGAAATGTATTTGGTTGTAAAGAAAATTAATAGTAACTCCCTAAGAGCTGGTTCTTGAAAGCTATTTCCTTCACTTGGTGGGGGAGAAGGGAGGTGGGGGTGGAACTAGGGGTGGCAATTCGTGTTCGCGGGTCGTGTTCGTGTTGTGTCGAGTTGTGACACGATAAAGATTGACACGACACGAACATGACCTGTTTATTATTCGTGTCACTGTGACTCAACACGAACACGACACGATTAATAAACGGGTAACACGACACGACACGCTAACACGAATAATAAACGGGTCGTACTCGGGTTAGACACGAACACGACCCGTCTAACACGAACACGACCCGTTTAACATGATTAAGACACATTTAAACTATTGACACGACCCGATTGACACGGTTATGACCTGCTAACACGATTATGACACGTTATACATTTACAACACGATTATGACACGAATATACATTAAAACATATTTTTAAATGAAAAAGATATAACAAAAAATACAAAATTAAACAAGATTAAATACCAAGAAATCATACATACTTCAAATGCAATACAACTACCATAAGAAAACAACTTTAACAATTCAAATACAACAAAATTAATAAAAATAAAGTCCATCAAATCTCAAATAAACATGCATCACATTCCCAAATTATGGATAACTTTGAACAAGTTCATCACGAACAAACAAACTATAAAGTTACAATTATCCGTCACAAATCACAATTAAGTGCATCACAAACAAACACAAAAGTTCTTCAACTCTTATCCATCTCCTCTTCAACTCTTAAGCAACCTACAAAAAGAAAAATCATACTTATGAAAAAAATCAGATTATAGAATTATATAAGACATATTATAAATTAATCCAGAAAGTTTACAATTTGTTCATGATCTCATAAACCATAATGAAAACTACAATACACTTCAATTACCAAATCAGATTTCACATGTAAATGAATTATGCACTTACACAATTAAGACGTTCATGACATGGAAGAACTACCAGCTGATTCTCCAGCTTGTTGGTTGATACTCAAGTTCATTACATCTTCAGTCAACTCATATATCTTTAGACTTTCAGTTTCTATGAAATCCAATCATTTATAAAATGAATAAAGAAGTATTTATAAACATAATAAAACAAATTATAGAGGAAGAAAACAAAAATAAATTGTTGAAAGAGTTACCTTGTTGTCCAAACAACCAATCTCTAGTGCAAATCAAAGCCTCTACTGTATCCGGCGTAAGTGCACTTCTAAATTGATCAAGAACTCGTCCACCAACACTAAAAGCTGACTCGGATGCAACCGTAGAAACTGGAATGTTTAAAATATCATGAGCCATACAAGCAACTTCAGGATAACGAAACTCATTTCCTTTCCAAAAAAGAAGAATATCCATATTGGCTGACAATTCTGTCCTTGGTTCATCCAAATATAACTCCAATTGTGACTTTTGATTTGAAATTGTTTGTCTAAAAGTGTCAACTTGATCAAATTCCTATACATATCATAAGAAATAAGAATCATTAATAAAATGAACAAGTAAATAACACAAACATTACACAAATATATAGATTTGGATGAAAAGTTTAGTGTTTTTTACCTCTAATAGAACAGCTTCTACAGCTTTCCAAGCAGTTATGTCTTGACTAATCATATCATCAGGATCTCTGGATGAAGAAGATACACTAGAAGTTGGATTTCTTTTGTACTCATTGTACAAAGAAAATATCTTCTCTCTAACTTTAGACAACTTAATCTCAAAATCGTCCCCATCAAGTTTTTTATATATCTTGGATTTAAGAGAACTGCTATAGCCAAAATAATGCAATAATTTGACCAATATTTCTCAAACTTAGACAACATGCGCTCAGCCATATCCTTCAAGTAGTCATATTCACTTTCAAAGTGTTGCTTCAAAGTCAAATGAGCCACAAACACTTTAGGAAAGTACAAGTTTGAAGTTGGGTACTTTGAGCCAGAAAATATACATGTAGTCTCATAAAATATATTCAAAAAGTTGCTAATTTTCTCCACCTTCAACCACTCACTCGGAGAAGGGCAATGAATGTAGTTAGAATCAGTCAACTGCATGTGACAAAATGCTTGACTATAATACATGGCACTTTCAAGCATGAGAAAAGTAGAATTCCATCTTGTAGGAACATCTTGCCTCAAACCCATTTTACATTCTAGAGACACTTGTTTCACACATTCAAGAAAAGTCTTTTTTCTTCCTTGTGACCCTTTGACATACTTAATGCTCTCATGAATTTTATAGATTGCTTCATCTATTTCTTTGAATCCTTCTTGAACAATCAAATTAAGGATATAAGCACAACAACGAATATGCAAGAAATCTCCTTTGGATAATAGTGCATTCTTAATATTTAATTGAGATCTTAGAATCTCAACACAAGTACCATTAGATAAAGCATTATCCAAAGTGATTGAAAATATCTTTTTTTTCAATGCCCTATTCACTTAGCAACTTGCATATTTTATCAGACAAATTAACACCAGAATGTGGAGGTAACAAAGCACAAAAGTTTAACACTCTCTTTTGTAGAACCCAATTTTTATCAAGAAAATGAGCAGTCAGGCACAAATACCCATCCGTAGTTATGGAAGTCCACAAATCAGAGGTTAAACTAATTCTACCAGGTGCTTCATCTAACATGGCTTTTATTCTTGCCCTTTCCCTATTATATATCTTTAATATATCAGCCTTTGCAGTGTTTCTAGAAATGGGAGTCACCTCATCATTCAAATATGTGAAAAGCCTTCTAATGCCAGTATACTCAACAAATTGAAATGGCAAATCATGCATAACAAGTGCAGCAGACAATATTTCACGAAAGACAATAGGGTCAAATTTAGGACTATGTATTTCCAAATTGCCATCAATTTGGTTTATCATATACTGACCTATATCACGGGAATTTCTTCTCGGGCAAGACTCCAAATGCCGCTTCAAATTACCCGTTCCATTCCTTGACTCAGAAATATAAATCGCTCCACATAATTTGCATTTGGATCTTTGCTTCTTTTCTGGATACCCTTCCCTTGGTAGTATATCAAAAAACTTCCACACTTCTGAGGTTAACTTTCTTTTTCGTGTCCCACTTTGAATTATGTCTTGTCGTGTAGTGCCTTCAGACTCACTAGCCATATTGAATATGTCATCCTCACTTAGCAAATTAGTTTCCATTTCAGTTGCTGAATGTGTTCCTAAAGAATCCATTTTTAAGGAAAAAAAACCTGCATAAAATAAAGTGAAGAAAGAAAACAATCAGTATCATTAACTCATTTCTCCCAGAAACAAAAACAAATTTTCAAGCTGAAAACTCTGACACATAACACAGCAGATAAAGCATATGAACCTTTTCTTCAGTTTTCAGAACTCCACATTACACCGCAGATAAACATAGGAATGGTAACATCTTATATAAAAATGATAGAAATAAAATATGAAAAAAATGGAAGGCGGAGCCCATTCCCTACTTTGGGTTTGGTATGGCTTTCAATTTGTGGGCCCTGTTGAGCTTGGAGGATGTGTTCACACCCATAAAAATGTTAATTGATTTCTAAAATAACAAATTAGAAAAACAGAAGACAAAATTAGAAAACAAAACAAGATTTTATTATAAAGAGATATATTGTCGAGGCATAGAATAAATGCGGCCAAATGTTGGCCAAATTTCGCCTACCCTCCAATCGTGTCAAAGCTGAAAATATCCCAAAAAATTTTTGGGACTTTTGCCCTTAATTACAAATTAAAGGGACTGCTTGTGAATGCCTAAAACACAGAAGAATGCTATTTATATAGTGATATCTAGCAAATTTAAATTAATATTTTAATTGTATGAAATCATATTCCACCCTACCTCTCAACAAGCATAATAACTATAAGTCTATAATCATGAATAGTGGGATCCCACCAGCTGGTTTGCATTTCTCCATTCTACCAACTAATAAGCTGAAATAGTACGTTGCTTTTCAATTATAGATTGCTCAAGATGTATCAACTTATATGTTGAAAAGTTGACAAGATTAATTAGCTATAGCTAGTTAGATTTAGAGTAATTGAAGAACATTCATTAATGAGAGGAGAAATTGTGATCAAGGTTAATTAATTTCTTGAGAATCAAAACTTTCTCTTTAGACTTGGTTTGTGATGCATGGCTGATGAAGAGCACCTCGGCTGGTTTTCTAGAAATTTAACAATAGCTGGCTTTACGTACAATGCCAATTAATGGACCTTAATTCAAAAGGTTCTTTTTGTCAAATACCCGCAATATTGAACTCTTGAATCAATTAAAGTGAACTTTGCAGTAACGAAAATAACTATGTGGAAGGGTTTTGTGAAAAAGAAAACAAATTTTATGAATAAAAATCTTATTTTCTATAGAATAAATATATTATGTCTTTAACTATTTAAAATAAAGAATATTTAAGCGAAATCTTTACAATTAGTGAGGGAAATCTCGGAGAGCAAAACTTTAGTAGATTATGTAAGGAGCCGTAATTATATGGACATTAATGCCAATTAAAAAATGGTCAATGATATATTAATTTCAAAGAATGGAAAAGGCCGGTTTCATTCCATATAGTATTAATTATTGTTTACATATATAACTTCCAGGTATACAAATATAAATGCATGCACATGGAAACAAATGAGACATGAAATGATGAAATGAAGCTTCAATGGATGCACATGCTTAATTAATTAGAAAAAGCGGGACAAAGACAGAAATATAGACCTTGGATGGAGGAGCTGCCTTCACTACGCAGCTTGGAGACAAGACAAGCAGCTGAATGGCGCTGTGAACCGAAACAGATGGTGGTCACTGGAAGACTGGAAGACTGGAGGTTGTGGTCACTGGAAGGGGAGGACCAGATGGTGGAGCAACGATGCTGAACAGCTGAAGCAGTGTCGATTAGCGGAGGATAGCAGATCTGAAGATGGTTGGCGGCGATGAGGAGAAAAGGTTTTGTTCACGCTTCAGACAGATTGAGATTAGGTTTCCCGTTTCCATTTCCAATTTTGAATGAATTAGTCAATTAGGTTTCAATTTTGGTTAAATGACAAAATTACCCTGAGCTTTAAAATTTATTACATTTTAATATTATATACTTATTTTAAAATTTGGATTAATATAAGGAATAACATGTCTAAAATTAAAATATTAAATTTAATATTTTTAAATTTAATATTATTTTGTAATCGTGTCAATATTCGTGTTAATTGTGTTAATCGTGTTAAATATGTATTCGTGTTATTCGTGTTATGCGTGTCGTAAACGTGTTCGTGTCATAATCATGTCGTGTCATAATCGTGTTCGCGTGTTGAAGAATCTCAACCCGAACACGACACGATTATTAAACGGGTTGACATCTTTGACACGAACACGAATAAGCCAAAACCCAAACCCACTTAAATCCGTGTCGTGTCAAGTCGTGTTCGCGTGTCGTGTCAAAAATTGCCACCCCTAGGTGGAACTCCCATTTTTTAATTTTTTATTTATTTAAATCAAAATTACCAATATACCCTTTAAACTATGTAAGTTGACAATAGTTTCCTAACGGTAGGGTCATTTGAAGCCAATTCAAAGAAATTAGGGTCATTTTATCCTTATTTTCAAAACGTGGAAAATTAGGCCTTACCTTGGGGCCATGGATGAAGTTTTTCGTTTTTTTAATCATATTTTTTTTAACCATGCCGGTTTCATATCATTTGAAACTTGAGGCGAAAAATTGAATTAGGACTTTTCCATCCTAAAAAAAAAATTAATATGTTATTAAACATAAAAATGTTATTAAATTTAGGGAAATTTCCCTGTTCCCCTCTCCCCGCCGCTGTCACCACGCCCCCCAAGGTTTGCTCACATACCAGTTTTCCCCCTCAAGTTTCAGATATTGCAAATTTCCCCTCCAATTGGAATTCCTATCGACAATTTAAGGGTAAGATGGTAGTTAACGATATAATAAAAATTATGAAAATATAAAATAAATAAATAATTTTAATAAAATATTATTAATTTAATTAATAATCAACAAAAATTCTTAAGAACGCTAAACCACATCTAGCCTTCTTCAACACAGCTTCCAACCTTCTTCGATGCGGCTTCTAGCCTTCTTCAATGCAAAGCCTCCATGATCGCATAACACATCCTTCAGGCAACACCTCCATCATCATGCAATACATCTCCATCATGGATCAACCAAACAAAAGCTACAGGACAAAGGTGGAGGAGGGATTTGAGCTTAGGGTTTCAGAGAGAGAAAGAGAAGGCTTCTATGTGTGGTTTTCACCATGGAAGGGGCTGCAAGGAAGTTGAAATAGGGAGTGGGGCTTAGGGTTTTAGAGAGAAAGAGAAAGGTGAAAGAGTTGCTTCCTATTGACAATAGGTTTTGTGTTTTCAATTTCAATTTCTGTCTGACTTCAATCCCAACTGTGGGTTCGGGTAAGGTATTGGAAAAGGAGAAATGATGGGTTAGGGTTAGGGTTAAAGAGAAGTGTTGGTAGGAACAGGTGGAGGAGGTGGTAATTAGAGGCGTGATAATTGGCAATGGAGGCGAATTTATATGGTGGTGGTTAGGGGTATGCATGGGCATAGCATGGTATGGTATCGCCATACCATCCTCCTACCCTCCATAGGTCGGGTTTTAAATTTTTATACCATACCATACCATTCTTGAATACAATATCATACCACATCTCCACATGATAGGGTAGGGGCAGGTATGGTATGGTATTTTCGGGTGGTTAACCAAATTGACCAAAATTTGGATAATGTTTTACCATTTTTTTAATGATTTTAAAGATTTATTTATAGATTTTTTTCCAAGATTTTGATCATTTGAGTTCTTATTTTGACATTATTTAATATTATGATTATTAAATTTTGTACTAAATAAAAAATCAAGCAATTACATATCCTTAACAATACAAATAATTAAGCAACTACATATTTCATAACAACACAAATAATCAAGTAACAACATATCTATAATAACACAAAAAATCAAGTAACTAAATATTCTATAACAACACATATGCTCAAGCAATTAAATATCCATAACAACACAAGTAATAAGTAACTACATATCTAAATCCTTGCACAAAGTTTTAACCTTCAAGTCAAACCTTTAAGTCTTACAAAGTTTCAACTTCCAATCTAGTACAAATTTAATAAAATTTAAAAAAGAAAAGAAAAAATAAATTATAATTCATTTAGAAAGATAATAATTAATAAATATATTAAAATTTAAAAAGAATGACAAAAGAAAGTTAGAAATGAATATTACAATAAAATTATTGAAATTATCTAAAACTTTCAATGGTTAGGGATTCAGGGTTACCAATCTTTTCATTATATACTCTATTAAGGTATATAGCACTCACAAATACATATTATACATAACCAATTATATCATTATACGTGGCATAATTTTTAATTTTTGAAGAGAGGTATGGTATGGTATGATATTTTCGGGTTTTTTCAAAAATAACCGCCACCATACCATACCATGTGGGATTATCAAAATTTTTACCATACCATATTCTATTCTTTTCTTATACCCTACCTTACCTCCACCATACAATGACGGGTATGTCGGATTCGGGCAGGTGGACGAGCACACCCCTAGTGGTGGGTGTGTGTAGTTTATGTAAATTGAGTTTTCTAATGTAGTCGTTTCCATTTAAGGGGTTTTCTAAAGTTTTAGAAATTCTTAGTTGTTTAGGTGGTAAGAAATCTGGAAAAGGTATTTATGAATGTGAAAGAATTAAAGAGTTTATGTGCGATTTATTTTTGGTAGAGTCGTTGAAAAAGTTGAATAGTATATTTTACGGGAAAATGTAAATATCCCATTTTTTGATAAAAATTGTTTAATTATTTATGAATTATTTTGTTTTTATTTTATTTTATTTACAATTATTAAGGTTAACATGGGGATTCATTACATTTTCATTTTTGCCCTAGAGATTAAGTGAAATTAGGGCCGAAATTGCAATATTCAAAAACCCCAGGGGAACAAGGTCATAAGAGCTTACCTTAGGAGTAAAAAGGATAGTTTCCTTAAATTTATTATTTTAATCTTTGAAATGTAAAATTATTCGTTAATTTTTTATCTTCAATTTTATATAGGTAGTCCATTTGGTCTTTATTGTTTCCAATTTAGAACTTCTCTTTTGTTTAAAAAATAACTATAAAATCAAAATATTTAACGGAACCTAACAAAAAAAACAAAATACTAATCAATTGTTTATTGTTATATTATTGAATTCTCTATATTTAAATCAGCAAAACATAAAGCATTTAAGAAAATATATTTTTTAATATTTTTGGTATTGGAAGGAGAGAGGAAAATTGGTTTTAAATTAATTTTTTATTTTATAAAATTAAAAAAGAAAAAGAAATGCCAATGGAATAATAATGCATGATTGGGATAAATGAGTTTTTGATTAATCATGTCTGGGCCCAATGTAAACCAATCTCTAGGCCCGAGATAATGCCAAAGCCCAAGACCAAGCCCAAGATTGGGCTCTTTGATTACCGTTCTGTTTAAGTAATTAAAGTAGGAATTCATCTGCTCGGCAGCAGTGCTGAGGGAAAGAGTTTATTATTAATAGCCGAAAAAGGAAGGTATTACTCATCTTCACGTCTTCTTCACAAACAAAACAACAAACGCATAGAAGAGAAAAAAAAATAATAATAATAAAAAAATAAAAAACACAAGCAGAAACCCAAAGGCCTCCTTATGTTATTGTTTATGTAAATTAACAAATTAAATTCAGTTCTCAAAAATTCCTCTTTCTTCCACGCAACCAAACCAAAGTACCGACCAAAACACCACCTCTCTGCAAAGTCCCCAAAAAATAATTTAAAATAAAATTCCTTTAATCGCTTCAACTCCTTCTCGCTTCATCTTCTTCTTCTGCTGAATTTCTTCTTTATTCATTCTTCTCCTTCTCAGACGGTAATATTTTCTGATTCTTTCGTTGCTTTTATTTTTTGGTGGGTTGTGGGTCGCTGGTAATTTCCTCTTTTGTTTGATTCTGTTTTTTTTTCTTTGTTGGATTTTCTTTTGTTTCTGTTTCCTTCCACGTGAGGCTAAATGTAATTTACTTGCTTTTATTATTAATTGGGTTTTGGTTTGAACGGCTTCTCTGCTTGTTTCGTATTTCTATTTGATGTGGGCATGTGGGGTTTTCTTGTAATTCATCGAACTAGCCCCTTTTGAAGCATATTCTATTTGTGAGCTCGAAGTGTAATGGGTAATGGGGATAGTTCTTGTTTTTGGATTGTAGTTATTTGTGATCAGAGTCAAATTGTTTCTTTGGATAAAAGTTTTTTTTTTCCTGTTAAAATTTTGCCGCTCCTTTGTGATCCTTTCTGATATTAACTTATGCTAGAGTCTTAAAAGAACTTTAGCTTTCCTAATTTCAGTTTAATTTCTGCAATTAAATGTCTTTTGTTATAGCATTGTTGAAAGACCTTACTGTATGCTGTTATATTTTCATTTCAGGACAGTACAGAATAACCAAATATTTGTTTCAGCATTGAATTGGACTTGATTGAAAACTAAGATTGTGTTTCCACAAATGGAGAGGTACTTACTGTATCAATGAAATCCTAAAATGCATGATAGAGCTGGTTTATAATCGCATTTGTTTTCATGATTTTTAGATTAACTGTTTCTTAAATGTCATTTTTGTTGTTGATGAATGGAAAGGTACTTATTTGGCGTTGGACTTTTGAAATACTTAAGAAAACTGTTTGGCAATTTCGGTTTTGTTGCCCATGCCAAGAAACTGATGCTACATAGTAGATAAGATGCTCAAGATGTAGGAATGTCTAGTATGCTAGAATAGTTTGGCGATGGCATATCATCTGAATGTGAGGCACCTAGAGATAATTTAAGTAATTGTCTGAAGCTTTCTGACTTTGTTCATCTTCTAATTTATTTCCAATCTCTGGCTAAGTTGCTTATTTATGTGCATTTTGTAGTTTGATTTGTCATAATATTTTTCCTTACCCTTTTTGGTACATATTAAATGGGTTTGTTCTTCTTGCTTACAGAAGAGATTAATCTCAATCTTTTACTCGGTTTGGGGAATGGACTGGCTGCTTTTGCCTACTGTCAGTGTTTCTAAATGATGTTCAGTGGGCAAAAGGCTACAAATCCCCTCAATGTATTGAAGTGGAAATGGCGTGGTGATTCATCATTGACAACAGGTTTGCTTAAGGATGTGCCTCCTGAGGTTGAGTTGTCTGACTATGGATATAGAAGGGTGCCGAGTACTGGTAGTGAAAGCCCCACAGGACTGCTTAATGGTGAAAGCTTGAATGCTGCACCGATTGCTGATTTGGACTTGTTCTTTGAAAGAATCTATTGCTACTATTGTGAGAAAGGACTTTGGTGCATTATTATAAAATGGATAGTGGAGCTTCTCAGCCTGGGTTTCACCATATGTTTCTCAGCATTTTTCTTGCTGTATGTTGATTGGAATGGTCTTCGTAATGCAAAATGTGGGATGGATGCTGTTGAATCTGGAATTAAACCCTGTGATCTTGCTAAGGAAGCTCTACATCAGCATCCATTAACCCCTCTAACACTTTCCAAAGCTATTATTGTTGGATATTTGGGGCTATTTTCTATCTACTGGATCTTCTGTTTTTTAAGATTTTTTGCTCAATTAAAGGATACTCTAGGGATTCGTCACTTCTATTACAACAGGTTAGTTTGAATTTGATCTGCACGATTTTTATTTTTATTTTTTTAAGATGGTTGCTTTGGAAATGGGGTAAAGCCTTTATGTTTGATGGCATTCTATAATCTATCCAATGAGTGTGGTTATTATTTTTTTTGCAGTCTCCATGTGACAGACAGTGAAATTCAAACCATGCCCTGGGCCACCATTCTTGAAAAGGTTGTTCAGTTACAAAGTTCACAACAGCTCTGTGTGGTTAAGGATCTTTCTACTCATGATGTGGTGATGCGATTGATGCGGAAGGAGAATTATTTAATTGGAATGCTCAATAAAGGAGTGCTTGCCTTTCCAATCTCTCATTGGGTACCAGGTGCTGGTCCTACTGTCAGATTTAGCACAAATGAAGCACAACATCGCCTAATACTCACCAAGACCCTGGAATGGACCTTGAACTGGTGCATACTGCAGAGCATGTTTGATCGGTGGGTTGGATTTTAGACGAATGTTGGACTGTGTAGATACTTGGTTAATTTGAACACTCTCTTTGATATTTTCATTATGTCAATCTTAATTCTACCATTGTCTGTAATATTTTGAGGGAGACCATTAATTGGAGCTAGCCTGGCCAAAGTAAACTCTTGGAGAGGATGAAACTATATTGGATTTTACTGTTAGAGTCGCATGAAAAAAAAAATCCTAGTATATGTTTCCTTGGGTATGTTATGATTTTCTGACCAGATTTTATCCTTTCGGCAGAAACTTTTGTGTCAGGAGGGACTTCATTTCTAATCCTAGAACATTGAAGAAAAGGCTTATGGTTGTTGGGCTTGCAATGCTTATCCTTTCTCCATTCCTTGTCATCTTTATGCTAGTATATCTCTTCTTAAGGCATGCTGAGCAATTCTATAATCATCCAAGTACAGCATCGTCTCGTAGATGGTCAAATTTGTCAAAGTGGATATTTAGGGAATTCAATGAGGTACTATTATAGCTCTCCCTTTTTCTTTTAATTAATTAAGTTACAATGGAATTTTCTCCTGGTGTACAAGACAGGTTTAGATCTCAGGTGATTGGGTATATAATTCTTTGTTTAAGAAAACGAATTTGTACCCAGATTTTCAAAGAATTTCGCCAACCAAAAAAAAAAAAAGGTGTGCTCCTTTTTGTTAACTTCACAGATTGTCCTTTTATTATTAATGTTTTCATATTTGTCCTGCAGGTTGATCATTTATTCAAGCACCGGATCAATAGCAGTGTCATGCATGCTTCTGATTATCTGAAGCAATTTCCATCACCTATTATTTCCATTATAGCAAAGTTTATCTCTTTTGTTTCTGGTGGCTTTGCTGCTATCCTCATTATCATTGCATTTCTCGAGGAATCTCTGCTTGAAGGCCACGTAAACTATTTCTCCTCTTCCTGAGATTAGATCATATGAAAGTTGATAGTGATCATTGATTTCCAATGTTTTAAAGGCACTGTTTTAAACCATGCAGATATTTGGTCGCAACTTGTTCTGGTATGCTGCTGTTTTTGGAACGATAACAGCTATTAGCCGGGCTGCAGTGACGGATGAGCTCTTGGTCCTTGATCCAGAAGGGGCAATGTCTATGGTGGTCCAACATACACATTATATGCCAAAGAGATGGCGTGGAAAAGAAAATACTGAGATTGTCCGGATGGAGTTTGAAACACTCTTTCAGGTAGGTGACCTATGAAGTTTTAGTTTCTTGCATTTTTTTTTAACTACAAACACAGCAACCTTTCCTATTAATACAACACATGATAGTTGTAATTTCTTGATGTTGTCCTCATTGTTGAGGTATTCGATTTATTGAATTTTAGGCGTTGGATGTATTTAAGATTTTAGCATTTTTCGGTTCTCTGCTTTATACTTCTCTTTATTTGGTTTTCCCCCTTGTTTTAAAATCCTTATAATGTTCGCTTATCATGCCATGTCCCCAACCTCTCCAAATATTAAAAAATAATAATAATAATAATAATAATAATAAAAGAGGTCCAGGTTTGTCTTAGCTGGTTTGTGAACCCTTCCCTTAGTCGTCTAGGTTAATTTTAGTGATAGATTGTTAAATGCTTGCTAGTTGTAAACTAATGTTAAAATTTGCTAGTGCTTCTCAGTTAGAATATAAGTCTTGACTCAGTAAAGTTAACTCGACAGATTTGAAGTAAGTGATTTATGTAATTTTGTTTTGACCTTGGTATAGGAAATGTAGATTTTTCTATTATCAAAAAAAAAAATCTCACAGGTAATTATTTAATATTTCCTTAGTTGTGTTGCAGTAGACTTCAATTCTAGAAGTTGCAGGTATTTTCTGGTCATGGTCTATTGGTGCAGCAACCAATGCCTACCGCAGCCTCACCTTTCTGCCTTGAGATGTGCATTACTAATGAATGCATCAAGAGGTTTTATGGATTGCTAATTATATGTATCCTCTAGACGTCATGTTAGATTTAGGATTAAGAGTTGTCTTAAAATTCTCTTTGGCGAGACCAACGCGATATCTCTTTGTTCTCTACATGAGATAATTGAACCATTTTCTGATGATGGTATCGTGATATGTTTTTTCTTTTTTTCTGATACAGTATACTGGGATGATGCTACTTGAGGAGATGGCCTCAATTTTCCTCACTCCATTCTTGCTAATATTTGTTGTTCCAAAGGTTGTTATTTCGTTCTATCTTTTGCAAAGTGTTGCTCTAAATAATTATTGTACTCCATATATGCTGGGTTTTAACTGCAAAATGTTCTGTTTTATCTTGCAGCGGGTGGATGACATTTTACAGTTCATTGCAGATTATACAGTGGATGTTGAAGGTGTTGGTCATGTTTGTAGGTCAGTTTCTGGTCTTTTTAGTTCACAGATTTTGGAAACATCTGTTTTGTGGTATTTAATATTAACCAATTATTAGCTTTGTTTTGCGCTTGACATTGAAGAGACTCTGTATTTGGAATTTGTATTTGGCAGTTTTAGCACCTTTGACTTTCAAAACCATGGAAATAGCAATTATGGTTCTCCGTATCATACACCTCGTCGCCAGAGGAGCTGTCAAGGCAAAATGGAGAAATCATTTTTAAGGTATGAATACAGTACGATGATGATGATTCTACGTTTGTTTATTTGTATTTTATATTATCCTTCTTTTGTTGCAGTTTCCAAAGTAGCTATGCTTCATGGGAGCCGAATGCCACCGGAAAGCAGTTCCTGTCAAATCTTAGAACTTTCAGGGAGCAAAAGTTGCAAGGACAAGGAATTAGACATGCATATTCCCCACCAAGAAATTGGAGAGGGAGCCCAAATTTGAGAGGTCATGGAAACAGAAATAGCATCTTATTAAGGGAATTTCCATCCAGTTCTCCTGCAACTGGTTATCAGATGGGGTCTTTGTGGGTAATTGATGCAGAAGAAAAGAATCACCCATACCTTCTTGATTGGTATTATGTCTCAAGATATCACCAAACCCCCGATCATACAGTAGACATACAAAATGTACCATTTGAAGTGACTGAGCAACATCAGAGAGATTATTGGGTGCCGCCAAACCCAACGCAAAATGAAGCAAGGTATGAAGAATACTGGAGGCAGAACGAGGAACGACTGCAGTCACATATAGAGGCTTCTACATCAGCTCCATTCTTCCGGGGGAGTGTATTTCAGCAACACGATTCTAATAACTTGGTATACCCTACCAGAAGCCACTGGTGGGATAGAAGTGGCCCACATGACGCTCAACCCCAGTCAAGTTTTCTTGAGCCTCCTGATTTCAACCGATTTGCGGCACATACTAATTATTGTGATAGCTTTTCTGAGAGAAGCATAGAGGAGCAAGAACAATTCTCAGACTGGAGGAATTCTCATAGATTATCACGTACCACTTATATGGATGACCTTGAAGTAGGAGGAGATATTAATCTTCATTTCGATGATATTTATAGCAGACCTCCTGAAACTCCTGTTGTGAATGCAGAGCACCCAAGCTTTTGAGTAATAATTCTCACGGTAGTTTGATGTGAGGTTATTGCTTTCAACTTTATGGAATGTGAGTGGGTTTCCTTGGGTGGATTCTTGATATGATATTTATTCTGTACAAGGGGAAACTCAATTCTTTGTTGTATATAAGATTCATTATAAGGTTAGATTCTGTGGAGGCCTCTGGTTTAGAAGGTGATCAAAACTACGAAGAGTCATTGTAAGCCTTCTAAAATTGTGAAGGCAATGGAAGTTATTGATCATTTACATCTGATACCAATTCATAAAATTGTGTTTGCATGTTTGATGGAATTTGGGTTGAGTATCTACACCACAAATATATGATAATTTACTTGGGCTTGTATCAATTATTGTGTTACACCACAACTATATTATAACATTAGTGGGATGGTATGAAGCTTGGTTTAAGGTTTGGAGATGACTATGGAAAATTAAGAATATAAAAGAAAAGTGTAAGAAAATTATCGAGATGGTTTGCATTCTTTTTCGAAAAATCGAAATGAATATCTAAGAATTAAAAGTCTGTAAAATAGATTTTAGAGACTGCAATATTTTTATAATATCTTTGGTGTTTTGAATATAAAGTTTTACAGGAATTTTGTTTATTGACTCTCTAATAATATTGGTGATATAAGTTGTTTGGAAAACATTGACCGCAGAGAGTCTGGGGGTTGTTTTGAGTTTTAGTGATGTGCCAAATTATTGAGGTAAAGTTGCTCCATAGATTGAAATATGTGTGATTTATTACTCAAACCTTAAGTACGGAAATCTGATCAGAAAATTAAAAATTATATGTTATCAAGTATTAGCGTCAGTTAGACATTGAATTTGGTTTAAAAATTGACAAAAAAAAACTCAAATTCCACGAAAGTATATATATAAAAGGTTTGGATAAAACGCTATTTTGATTTGACCTTTTCTTTTTTTTAGGTATAAATTGTTTTGGCGCATCCATACTCAGCTTAGTCCAATCCAGTCCAGTCCGGTGGGTAACGATACTGTTGTCATAGCTAAAAAGGCTAAGCGACGACGTTTCATCGTCCTTTTATCTAATCTTAATGATCCCTGCCGCAGTGCTGTGTAGTCGGCTGGGACATGACAGAGAAGAGGAGGGCATGGGCCTACACCGAAGGGTTAATATTAGGGTTTAAGAAAACCACAAAAATTAACGAAAGAATCTACTAACATTACACCATGAAGAGAGCTTCAATTTCACTTCTCTCACAACTCACTCGCCACAAACCCCGACAGCTCACCCCTCTTCTCTGCAAAAATCACATTTCTGATCTAACATCTTCTCCTTCACCTCTCAAACCCTGCATAAAAACCCATGGCCTCTTCTTCAAAAGCCACCAATATCAAACAAACCCGTCTCAGAAAATCAACACCCTTGTTGAAAAACCACCTCAAATCTCCTCTAGACAGAGAAAAATCAAAGACAAATCTGACCTTGAAGAGGCTTTTGAGTCGGCAAACACCACCGAAGAAATGCTCCAAGCTTTTAAAGCCATGGAGGCTTCTTTTGATGAGAGAGAGCTTGGCTTGGCTTCTTTGAAGATTGGACTCAAACTTGACCAAGAAGGTGAGGACCCTGAAAGGACTCTCTCTTTTGCAGATAGAGCTTTGAAAGCACTTGATAGAGATGATACCAGTAATAAACCATCCTTCCTTGTTGCCATGTGTTTACAACTGATTGGTTCTGCTAATTATCGCTTAAAAAGGTTTAATGATTGTTTGGGGTATCTTAATAGAGCTAATAGGATATTGACTAGGTTAGAGGAAGAGGGTTTAGGTAGGGTGGAAGATATTAGGCCGGTTATGCATGCTGTGCAACTTGAGTTAGCCAATGTAAAGACTGGAATGGGAAGGAGAGAGGAGGCTTTGGAGCATCTTAGGAAGTGTTTGGAGATTAAGGAGCTGACTCTGGAGAAAGATAGTAGGGAATTAGGAGTGGCGAATAGGGATTTGGCTGAAGCTTATGTTGCGGTTTTGAATTTTAAAGAGGCGTTGCAGTTTGGCTTGAAGGCATTAGAGATTCATAGGAATGCACTGGGCCTCAATTCTGTGGAGGTTGCACATGATAGGAGGGTTCTTGGGGTGATATATAGTGGTTTGGAGGAGCACCAGAAGGCGTTGGAGCAGAATGAGTTGTCACAAAAGGTTTTGAAGAATTGGGGCCTGAGTTCTGAATTGCTTCGTGCAGAGATTGATGCTGCAAATATGCAGATTGCATTGGGAAAATATGACGAGGCTATTAATACATTGAAGGGTGTTGTTCAGCAGACAGAAAAAGATAGTGAGACTCGAGCATTAATTTTTATTTCAATGGCGAAAGCATTGTGTAATCAGGAAAAATTTTCAGACTCGAAGAGGTGTTTGGAGATTGCTTGTGGAATTTTAGATAAGAAAGAGATGGTTTCTCCAGTGGAAGTTGCTGAGGCATACTCAGAGATATCTATGCAATATGAGACTATGAATGAGTTTGAGACAGCGATCTCATTGTTGAAGAGAACACTGGCTTTGCTTGAGAAGCATCCACAAGAGCAGCACTCGGAAGGAAGTGTTTCTGCTAGAATAGGATGGTTACTTCTGTTGACAGGTAAGGTGCCTCAGGCAATTCCCTACTTGGAGGGTGCAGCAGAGAGGTTGAAAGAGAGCTTTGGTCCCAAGCATTTCGGAGTGGGTTACATTTACAACAATTTGGGGGCTGCATACCTGGAACTAGATAGACCTCAGTCAGCTGCACAAATGTTTGCAGTTGCAAAGGACATCATGGATGTCTCACTTGGTCCCCATCATGCTGATTCAATTGAGGCATGTCAAAACCTTTCAAAAGCATACGGTACCATGGGAAGGTGGGAATGCTTTACATATTCTCTGGTTTCATTCCCTTGACAGGATAATTAATTACTCAAATTGCATTGATTATGTGCAAAGAAAAGTTACTAGCACTTTGAATCTTTTACAACTTTTTTGATGATGTCGTAATTGCTTCTATTTCCCGAGTAGCATAATGAACTGTTGAGATTGATTTTTCTCTTATATTTGGCTGTTCAGGTGAGATATGTTATTTAAAATTTCTATTGGTTGTTGCAGCTATATCCTTGCAATCGAATTCCAGCAAAAAGTAATTGATGCCTGGGAAAGCCATGGACCAAGCGCAGAAAATGAACTCAGAGAAGCCCATCGGCTTCTTGATCAATTGAAGAATAAAGCCTGTGGTGCATCCGCTAACCAGCTTCCTATAAGGGCTTTGCCGTTGTCCTCCACTGATCACTCTGGCCAAAGCTCACATCCTGATGCTTCTGTCAACCAAAAGCTAGCAAACACAATTTAGAGACTTGCTTTATAAGGCTCTCTGTTTTACAATCTGCCATATCACATCACTTTTGGCTAGCTTTATTATTGAAGTGGTGAGGTTCACTGGTTGCTCTTTTTTAAATTTCTTCATTGTACTCAAGTAACCAGTTAATAAGCAACTCAAATGGATATTTTTTAGTTCTGTTTGGGGATGCCAAAGTGTTATTCTATTATATAGTGCTGATAGGGTCTTGTCTATTATACTTCAGCCTACCTCATTCTGTTTCAAGGAAGTCCTCTCTTCAAATGAAATTGGCTAGTCATCTTCATCCATATTTTGCCTTGAGGTTGTGTGAAGGGTAGGTTTTGCCTATGTTATGTAGCAGCTTATGAAGTTTAAATATGATTTATTATGGAGCTGTTTATGGTATTGTGTTGGATACTGGTAATTGTTCATGATATTGTTTCTAGTTATCTTTAAGACTATTTGGATCCTATATTTGTTTTGTTCATGCTATGGATGTCAAGTTTAGATTAAAGTTATTTGAAGGGTCAAAATTATATGTCAGTTAGGTATTAGAGAATTAGAGTTTGGTTCTCTTATACATACTTGTGTTATGAAACACTGGAATGTGTATCTATTGAGAACTTGGTGTTCCTTCAAGAGACCTCCACTTTGATGGCAATCAAAGTGTGCTTATTTCTATTATATTCCCCTTGCATCAAATTGTGTTAAAAATTGATTGAGATTTATGATACTAAATCATGTTTGTCTTGTAACACACTTGTATTGCTTACAGCACATTATGTGAAAATGCAATATATTACATGTTGATAATGAGCTTGGGGAACTCATCCCACCTAGATGTCACTGTGATTTACATGTTACTTGGTCACTCGCTGAGAAAAGTTCATTATCACTTATGTGCTGTATTTTCACTTTACATCTCACTATATGTAGGGAAAATGAGTATTTTGAGTGAGTTACCCCTGTTTAGTAATAATGCTTTGAAGCCAGTAGGTATCCATAAGTAATTGAGTGGGATGGAATAATGTTTACTTACAATGATGAAACTCAACAATTTAGTTGGAATATATTAATGATACACAGTCTTCATAGGATGTGTCTTTTGGCCTAACGCGTGCATTTTGTTCTGTTTTTGTCTAACACTCAACTTTTGTTCTTAAATAGAAAATTAAGGAAAGCGAATTTGCCTGTTTGGATGCTTTCATATGCAGAAGTCGGCGAGTTATTCATTTATTCATTCATATTTACCCAAATGCTAATAAGCTGTATAAACTCAACCTCTAGTGCTCTCTCAACCTGATATACTCTTGTAAGTGATCAGTTGCTGGATCCAAGTGTGATGAGTGATAATCATTTGATTAAAGACCATCTTGAGAAGTTCGCAAGTTGCGCATGAGCTTAAAGCTCATTAATTACCAGTTTATATTTTTAGGCAAATTTCTAAAGATGACGGGAGTTGATAAACTGTGACATAGCCTTTGGCAGATGACTATTGTTTGCTAAATGGTAGGGAGGACGGACCACTACTCTCTTTTTGTATTAAAGGTCCAAAGAGACAAAGCAGGTTTGTTTTATACAAAAAATGAAAACATCGAAATAGTAAATTAATTAAGCGATCATGGCTTCTGCACTCAACCAACATCAAAATTAATTGCTTCTAAACAATAGAGATTGGTGATCATTCATTCCCAAAGGAGACGCGCCATTCTACACTTCTACTTATGTTTACCCATTGTTTGGGTCCCTTCTCTCTGGCATCCATTATATCAAGCTCACTGCCTACTCTCCTTCCTCTCTGAAACCCTGGAGAAAAGGAGTATAGTGTAATCATTCTCATTCATGAAGAGAAAGAAATTCGGCAGAATAAAGATAGTGTCTCATCCCCCATAGTGGTGTAAGCATAATTCCACGCCATGTTCATCCATACATGAATTCACTGTGCAAGAAATCAATCCAAAGTCACTCTACACTCATCTGATTCTCTATGTAACTACTTTTCGGTGGCATCCTAAGATTTCCAGCAGCTCAACCTCAAAAACAAAGGTAAAGCATTAAAAAAGAAAAAAAGAAAAAAAAACAATTGATATTCAAAACAAACTATCTCACACTATATCCCAAATTCGATAGGAAGAACTGCATTTCTTGATCCCCTGCCATGTCCAAATGGGAATAATGATCTGCGGACTCTATTACTGCATTCTTCTTTAGTATTAACGTCTCCATGATGCCCATTTTGTTGAATGATTGCTTGAACCGTTGAGTATATCTGTCTATCCGCCGCAGAATCAAGTGAGAAAGATCTCCTAATTGGTTGGATAGGAAACTGATGATCTTTCTCCCTTATATCAATGCACTCGTCCCCCATGATTGAACGATGGTGATGTTTTTTTGGTTTTAATTTCCCAAGCTTCCGCTCTAACGTTTTGGACGAATGACTTATTGGCTGAGCAAAAACATCACTTGAGTTGTCTCTTTCTTGTTGCCTGTGAGGGAACAAAACGTCTTCATGATCTTCTCCTCCCAATTCAATTACCACAAAATCTTCATCACCAACCATGAGACTATCAGCATATTGCTGTGAGCCTTGAGGTGAAGATCTTGGCGCAATAATTTGATCAATCGGATACCGAGTTGTGCCTGAAATGCTTGTTCGACAGAGAGGGCAATTGGCATTACTTTGAAGCCATATATCAATACAATCTAAGTGGAAGGCGTGGCCGCAGTTGGGAAGAACTCTTAACATATCTTGTTCTTGAAACTCATTCAAACAAACCACACAACCATACACATTTACCTCCTCACCTTCTCCTTTGAATTGAAAAGTTGGGATATCTCGAATGACTGAATCATCGAGACCTCGATTCCACATTGTTGGAGAGAAGGCTATAAATTGTTCTTCATGTTGTCTAGCTTGCAAGATTGAAAACCGTCTCAGCAGATTAACTTGGTGCCAGTTGTTGCAGCATTTGCTAATGAAAACATAGTAGCCTACTAGCAAGAAAGCTGTGCACATGATGCTCAGGACAGCAATGGCTAGTATAGGAAAAGCAGAATCAGAAGTTGGCATTGGCGGTTGATCCGTTAAAATTTCCTGGTTTTTGAGGGGCGCTAGAGCCTGAGCTCCCAGATTGTAGAAGTGTTTGTCGTTTGGTGCCATAAGCTAACCACCCCAGATGAGAAAAAAAAAAAAAAAAGGAGATTTTTGAAGCAAAGATTCAGAAGATGTGAGTTTGACTAATGGGTTTCATATAGGTAACTTTTTAGATTAAGGATATCTTTTTCAAAGTGAAACAAAGAGTGGGAGACAAGCAAAGAGACAAAGGTTATCTAAAAGATAACCCAAGGGGGATAAAAAGAGTGAGTTGAAAACTGAAGTCAAAGATTTGATTGCTTAAAAAATGGACACTCAATACAGTACATCAGAAATCTTGACAATCAGCACATGTACATCGGTAAATCTATCAGGTTGGATTGGATAGACATGCAAAGATGGCCAAACTGTCTCCATGGCTTCCATGTTAAGCAAGAAATATGAGTACCTTTTATTTCTTCAGCCTCCCTTTGGTTTATTGAACTAGAATAATCATCTCATCTGGCACCCTTTGAAGTGGATTGTAGGTCCCAAGATTCCATGCTACGATAAAAGTAACTGCATTTACATTTTTTTTGGTAATTCATTCCCCTACGTTAAAGTAATGCAACTCATATAAACTATTTATACAAACTATAAAGTAATATTATATAAAATATGATTTAATATATATTTATCAAATCACTGCATTTATTTATCAAATCATATTATGCCACGTCAGTTTGTATAAGTGAGTTTGTATAAATAGTTTGTAAGAGTATCATTCCTCTTAAAGCAATGAAATTGGAAGAGCTAGCCTGGATATTCTAGTTAGCGATGCCATGTTAATATAGCAGACTCCCAAAGATTTAATGAACATAGGCTGGAAATTTCATTCGGAAGGTCAGTTCATAAATTAGTGTTTTGAAGAGATTATGAAATGTCAAATTGATATTTTAAGGGATTAAAAAGATGTTTATATTGGAAAAGCACTTCAATTTTCATATGGTAGTAAACTCTATAAGTGATTTCCTAGTTAAAGATTGACGTCTACAAGCTCAAAACCCCCTCCATTATTGATAGGTAAAGATGTCTCAAAATTTTAATAATGATGTTAGACTTAGCATCCAAATACAATCCGAATTCTATAATCTGATATGACAGTCTAAATGATAAAATCCTACTGAAGATATAACTTCATTCATTTTTATTTTTCATCTTCCAGTAAATTTTTGTCATGTAGGCTGTCACATCAAATTATAGATTTTGGTTATATTTAAGTTGTAAGTCTTCTACTACTACTGAAATTTTAAACACTTTCAAGTTAGCAAGTGTCTTAAACTTGTAAGATGGTCTTCCAAATTGGAGATTTTATCTTATAGCATGATAGGAGTTTTTTTTTTTAATTATTAATGAGTTTATTTGAGTTATAAGGGTAATAATTATAATTATAATAACTATTATTTTCATTTATTATTTATTTTTCACAAAGATTCCAAACTCAGGAAATTTATACATCATTGTATGATGTGGCAAGGGGTTACTCTTGTAATTCCCTTTCTATATCCAGCGAAACCCGAACTCCAAATTAATTAATATTCCTTTTAAAGAAAGTGAAATACCGTTTGTTGCAATTAGATGGTTTGGGCTCTCCAAGACAATTTCACTACCATCTTTAATTACTGGCCTCTTGCCGGTCGCTTCACTGCTTAAAAAAAACCCGATCTCCTTTTCGATCCCTTTCTTAGTTGAAAAGTATTAAAAAGAATCAAATTGAAAGATTATTTTGAGTTTTAATCAATCTCTCTCTCTCTTTTTATTAAATCTTTGACCCAGGTTGATTACCAAGTAATGAAAATATTGTCATTTCCTAACTAGCATGCATAAAACAAACAGTATCATACTATATTTGACAAACGACAAACGTCTTATATCATTTAACAAGGTGTCAATCTATCAAGCATCTACTATCACTCAACATGGCAAATATCAGGCTGTCAAGCAACACCAATTCAATATTTCAGATATGTTTGACACGAAACTAACCAATAAAAATAAATTAAGATTCTTCTGAGTTTTAGTCAATTTAGCTATTTTCTAGAATTTTCCTTTTTTGGGTTTACCTTCATTGAGTGGGAGTAATTTGTATTTATTGATTTATCATTTTACCTGAAGACCAATAAATGTGGATTTCTGTCTGTGTAGGGTTGATCACCCAAGTGCCGACGCAGTTCCAATTCCATTGCTTGTAGTAGTTGGTTTCAGCTTACTTGTCCCAGACAGTCTCTTAGTTTATTAAGTAGTGCCCAAGAATAGGTTATTGTTTACAATTTCAAAATTAAATATTATTAGTACAAAAGAATTTGCTGGCAATGCTAGCCTGAAAATAAGGCCTTCAATATTACACGTTTTCCGAATGAAGTAATTGATCTGAAAATTTTTTATTATCAAACTGAAAGGACTAAATACCTACTTTTAATAACTGTTGAACATCAAGTACAGATTTTCGGATGAGCATTGACTCAGTTTGGCTCAATATTCTCAGGGTGAATAGCCTCAACTATGAACTTGAACCACTCATAATACAAAATGGCATTATCATAGTTAACATCACTTGCAAACAATTCAGGAAACTTTGTATCAATCCAGGCTGGTTACATATGATATTTCAAGTCACTTTTTCCCCATCTAGCTGGCATATGCAAGTCTTCTCTGCTTTAAATCTTTTATGTACAAGAATAGAAACAAAGTCCTTTTGATTTTAATTCCAGAACTCTAGAAAAGGGAATGAAACAGCTATGCATCCAAAATGGAAATCAAGTTAATGGATGTGGTATTATAGCTCAAAGATGTGCCTTCTGATGCCTGTTATGTATATTTCTTTCCTGCACAAAAATGGAATGAGTGAACTACATCATCATCTTGGAACTGAAAGTGGATATGAACCATTTATGTGAGTTAAAATTAATGCTCAAGCAGAACGATAGCAACTTGTTCATTACAGAAATTTTTATCCTTATCTTCCACTACTATTATTAGCAATCTGCTGATGCATGTGCAACAGGCTTGCTATCAAAGCCTTTTTATTTAATTTTTTTTCTTTCGGTCAACCCCTTGGAAGTCTTAATGCCTCTACAATACTATTTAGCTGTATTTCATTCACACCTTTGAGATACATCTCCGCAGTTCTGCCATAGAAGCCATCATTGAAGTTATGGAGAGACTTGTTTCAAGCTGGTTTAACGCTAGCCCACTTCCAGAAACTTATGTTCTACCACCAGAAAAAAGACCTGGAAAACTCAATTTTCCTTTTGGCAAGTCCATTCCAGTGCTTGATCTTTCTGGTCAAGATCGAAATGAGACCATTCAACTAATTTTGAAAGCTTGTGAAGAGTTTGGATTTTTCCAGGTTCATTTCATCATCTCTCTCTTAACTATATATTATCAAATCACATTCGATTTTTTGGGGGATATAATGTTTGATTAGAATATGATTCATGATAATGGTTTTCACAAAATTTTGAGACATCTTTAAACCTGTCGAACACATGCTTTTTTGCAAAATATTTATTGACCACAGGTGATCAACCATGGAGTTCCAAAAGATTTGATGGATGACACCTTGAACGTTGAGAAGGAGTTCCATGCAATGCCAGCCGAGGACAAGGCTAGCGAATGCTCCAAGGACCCCAATGGAAGCTGTGTCCTCTACACTAGCAGCGGACATTATGAAACTGAAGAAGTTCACTACTGGAGGGATTGTTTGATGCACCCTTGTCATTCTTTGGATGAATACATGCAATTTTGGCCTGCAAAGCCTACCAGATATCGGTATTTCAAGCCCCTAAATTAATTTCTTCTCAGCGTGCACAACCTCACATTTACATTCAAAATAAAGCATATAAACGTTTCTTTAGTTAATTTCTCTCCCAATCATCTTCCAGAGAGGTTGTTAGCACATATTCAACTGAAGTGATGAAGTTGGCATCTAGAATCTTGGAACTCATTAGTGAAGGACTGAAACTCGACGTTGGCTACTTCAATGGTAGTCTTGGTGTTTGCGGAAGTCCAAGACTATTAAGCAATCACTATCCGCCATGCCCTGACCCATGCTTAACTCTGGGAATTCCTAGGCACCGTGATCCAAGTGTCATCACCTTTCTTCATCAAGGGGATGTTCATGGTCTTCAAGTCTTCAAAGATGGGGAATGGATTGGTGTGGAACCTCTTGCTCATGCATTCGTTGTTAACATAGGCTATGTGTTACAGGTATGCATCAGCTTCATGAACCAAATTAGCGGAAATCTTTTAATTTATGATCATTTGGGAGCCAATCCACCCACAAAATCTATGAATAAGATTAGTTGACAATTTGTTAAACATTCAATATATGGGTCATCTTCAACTAATGAAAGTCATCCTGGAAATAAATTTCATTGAATTATAAAAATATTATATTATTAAGCTCCTCATTAGATAAATAGGTAGATAAAGATTCCTAGCGTCGGTTTATTTTTCTAATGCTTATGGCTCACGTTGACATGTACTACATGATGTTCTGAGCTGTAGATAGTCAGCAATGGGAAACTTAAAGGCGCTGAACATCGAGTGGTGACGAATTCAAGTTATGCCAGGACAACTGTCTCTGTCTTTATTTATCCCTCCAGTGATTGCCTAATAGAGCCTGCAAAAGCTCTTGTTAATGCTTGTAATCCCCCGATCTATCGAGCCCTCAAATTCAAAGACTTCCAAACCAACTTTTTATCGAAGTCTGCTGACGCTGAAGCTGTTCAAAAGTTTATAAGCTCCACAACTGATTAATGGATGCAAGGGGAAAAAGGAAAAAAAAATCTCAATCGCATTGCATGGTAGACTTTGCTCATGGGGGAAAAAAACTTTGCATGACTTTACTACTCTTGAAGTAATTAGATTAATGGACATCAATTAATTTTTCTTTCTTTCTGCTTCACAAAGAATACAGAAGTTAAAGAATGTTTATGATCACCAATGATCGTGCTCCAAAAAATTTTATATATGTCAGACTTTGATTAGGCATATATTTTTATTAAACAAATGCTGTCGGCAACTTGTTCAGATTGCCTTCTATTTTTTATTTTTATTTTTATTTTCTTCCGCAACAACTATATGAATGGCTGTTTATGATACAGAAGCTTGCAATTTGGGATCATGTGAAACCATTCTGTCCTGAAAATTGAAAAATAAGACCATACTGAAGTTTATTCCAAACTGTTACACAATTTGCTTGATCGCCCCCAAAAGTTAACAAGCTAAATATTAAAAAGAAGCCGGCTATATATGATCAAAACAATATTTGCAAATGTATAATGAAACAAGTCGAAAATTGCAATGATCTTTTTCCTGATTTCTTCTTCCATCATTTAAGTCGATTCCATTGTTACTTTTGTTTTGCTGTACTTTGATAATTGATATATCACAATTCACAACTTTCTTTAGGTAATTAACAAGCTAACAAAGAGAGAGAAGAGCCCTTATTGATTAGGACAGTTTGAGTATGCAAAAGACTTAGCTTGTGATGTAGCTAAATTTCCTCCTCACCTATAGGCGTTATCGGCACATGGTTTTGAGATTAAACTATGGATTTCCATGTCTAGGATTTTTCAAAAGTTGTATTTGGTTGTATCTTGTTGTAACACCTTCTTATATATTTGTTTGTCCTGTAGAAAGTCGTGCAATAGTTTAAAGCAAATTGTCATAGTTTAATAGTGAAAACATACGACAGGTGAACGTTTACATCAGTTGCCCCTTAACAGAAAATATATACTTCGTTGTTGAGAAATATCCTAGCCTGGTACGTAGTGTTGATCATGCAGCCATTAACTTAAAGAAGGTCATGGAAAGCGCTCACCATATGTAAATTTCATATTCATTCTGTCGTAAGCAGCTACGTATATCTCAATCATAATCCTAATATTAGTTACTATGTAGTTTGAATTAGAAATCCATTATTGACGTATGTACTTTTAATACAACTTTGTCAACCTTCAGATTAGAAATGTGATTTTGGCCTCAAAAGTCAACTTGATTTGGTAAAGTAAACATTCAATTCTCAATATATAATTTATTTATATTCGATTTAGAAATCATATAACCCGTCGTTTTAATCTTCTGTGTGAAACGAACTTTCAGAAGTCACTAGCACACCTATACTCGATTAAAATTAGGCCATGATGTCGAATATAATGCGGAAGTAATTGCTACTTTGTTTGCTCAAAATTGGTTTTCAAATTGGAGATATTATATAATATGCTGCCGTCCACCAGTCATTGTCATGGTTTTGTTTATGTATAATTGTGGCGAATTATGCAACTCGTGATTGTCAATGCTGCTAATAGCGGAGTAAACAAGTGTGGTTGAAAAGGAATATACAGTATCTTTTTCTCCTGTAATAAAATTATAATATGATTTCGAATTTTATAGGTCAGCTGATTGTAATTGCCTATGCTGACAAGCAATTCCGAAGTCTTTATTTTGATTTTCTTTTCCATACTACTTTAACATCATAACAGTACTATACTTGGAAGATATTCACTCATCCTCGTTGCTTTAGCAATGGAGACACTCGTTTCAACATGGTGCAAAGACCAGTCCTTGCCTAAGAACTACATACTCCCACCAGAAACAAGGCCTGGAAACCTCATTGTTCCTTTATGCAATACCATTCCTGTGGTTGATTTAAGCGAAGCAACTGGTCTGAGACGAACTGATACAATCCAGCAAATACTGAAAGCTAGCAAAGAGTTCGGATTTTTCCAGGTTCACTCGTTTTCTTCCCTGAATTTCTCATGTAGTTTCTAAGATTAACGGTTCCTTCAAAAGATTATCAAGCCCACTTATTCATAAATTGTTATGCAATTAACTAGTTAATCAACCATGGAGTTCCGGGGAAACTGGTAGATGACACCAGGAGTGTCTTCAAAGAATTCTTTGAGATGCCTGCAGAGTACAAGGCAGATCTCTACTCCAAGAACCCAAGTAAAAGTTGCAGGCTAATCACAAGCAGTGTCAATTATAGTCTTGAAGAGGTTCACTATTGGCGAGACAACTTGAGACATCCTTGTTACCCTTTAGAGGAATGTGTAAAACAGTGGCCAGAAAAGCCAACCCAATACCGGTAAAAATCCTGTCTTTCTTGTATTGTATATATTCTTTTAACAACCCAAAAATCCTGGCCCTTTTATTTTGATTGAGTTCTAACCTCCATGATGGGTCAAGGGCTACCTACCACTAAGCCCAACCCTTGAGGTTATGCTTTCTTACCTTCTGATAATTTCATCAATTATTATCTCATTTCGTTGTTTGATATCCACAAACTTAAATATTTCACATGGTATTGATCTCAGTGATGTTGTTGGGTCATACTCGATTGAAGCAAAGAAGTTGGGTTCAAGGATACTGGAGCTGATAGGTGAAGGACTAGGACTTGAATGGGGTTATTTCAGTGATAAATTGAGCCAAGATTTGTTAATGTCAGTCAATCATTACCCACCATGTCCTGATCCAAGCTTGACACTTGGTATCCCTAAACATTGTGACCCGAACCTCATCACCATTCTACTCCAAGGGGATGTAAATGGGCTTCAGGTTTTCAAGGATGGAGAATGGATTGGAGTTGAGCCTCTTCCCAATGCATTTGTTGTTAATATAGGCCACGCATTACAGGTAATTACTAATTAATAATCTGATGTTAATAATTCTCTACAATATTTGCATAATTTTAATTAACTTGTAACTTGAATATATATAATACCAAATTACCAATCGGTGTTTGTTTTTGGTTAATTTGTAGATTATCAGTAACAACAAGCTGAATAGTGCTGAACATAGAGCTGTGACGAATTCAAAGGATGATAGAATAAGTGCTGCTTTCTTCATAACTCCGACTACTGACAGCATTATTGGGCCTGCAAAAGCTTTGACTGGTCCTGCTAACCCACCACTCTACAAAACCTTTCAGTACAAAGACTTCCTTCTCAATTACACATCCGTCACAGGCGACCCTCAACTGGTGCTGGAACCTTATAAGCTGAAGCCTTAGCCATGGTGTACGCCACCTTATTCGTAATAAGAACACCAAATTCCCATTCCAATAAACACTAGATTAATATTGATCCCTATGCTACGTGAATGTTCATATATTTATATTTATTTTTTTGTTCATGTAACTATATATTTATATATTTATATGTGTGTGTGCGCGATTCAAAAAATATGATGAAACAAATATATATGTGAAGATTCAATTTGTAGAGATAATTAAGAAACAATTATATAAGCCAATGAATTGCAATATTGAATATGAATTTTTTTTTTCTAGACTATCAAAGAATAATAAAAAGTGAGCTTAGTGTTACGACCCGCCCAATTTGTTTGCTAGAATAACCTAAATGTGATCAAAGCATGGTTTAGTTTCTAGAAGACTTACAATAACTTATTTCTAGAAATCTTTAGCAAGTATATTTGCTAAAAAAGTTCCTTGTAAATATCTAGATATTTTAAGAGATAATTTAAGAGTGTAAATAATGACCGTTGGATATATTAAATCTTAATTGTCTATTTGGGAGAAGGATTACCAAAAATACCCTTCCAAACTTCATTTGAAATTTAAGTTGTAATCAAGCCAATTGTAAGAGTTCTTGTGTAATACAAAGCATTCTTACTTAGCAACTTTAGTTTCTATCTTCCAACACTTCTCTACACTTTGCCTAAAAGCTCTATTGCTCAACGATCCTAATCTCTAAGCTTCTCCTTGGGTGAGCATGCTAACAACTAGGTTTACTTAATGATAAGTGTCTATTTATATATCATTTTCATATCAATTCGTCCATGTTTCTTTGCTATATTCCTTGGTATTTTTATGTTTTTGTGTGGTTTTGATGTTTGTAGGAGTTTTGGAGCAACTTGTACAAAAATGGAGTAAAACCCTTCATTTTCACCTCTGCTAGTCAACCATCTTCTCGGATTTAATTGTATTGATATACAATGAACCCGATGACATATCATATACCGTTGAAAAGCTCTCGAAGTCTACTTTTTGGAGAAATTTACGGTTTATGAATCCATTCAGTGTACCGAAAGTTGTAATCAAAACAGTGTGAGAAGTGTAGAAATGTAATTCCACACATCACTGTAGCATGTATAATACGGGACACTGTAGCACGTTACTGTAGCAGAGTATTTAAACACATTTTAGGGTTTTATTTTCATAACTTGAAGGGGGAAAACGTGGGAGGAGGCTGCATTTCTGGATTTCTCTCATCCCTTGGAGTTCTTGAAGGAGAAAGAAGATTTTGAAAGAGGAGGAACTACAATTCCAAGAAGATTCATCTACAAAGAAGATTTTCAAAGAATTTGCTAAGTTCTTTCTTTCCTTTTCAATTCTGGAATTTCTCTGTATTGTATTTGTTATTCTGATTGAATATGTGTAACTAAATCTGAATTGGTTGAGGGTGATTTCAAAGCCCTTGATATGGATTTTGTGAGTTGATTGTGTAAGAAATTGTTATCCAATTCTCTAATTGAAGTTGCTTGTATTTTCCCATATCTAATGCTTATGATTGCTTACTGATTGTATTTGGAATGGCCAACTGAATATAATCTGTTGTTGTCTATTGCTAGATTAGAAATCTTGATCCGTAATTGTCATGAATTTCCAATCATTAGTAGCAAAATTGTGATCAGAGATTGCAATTGGAAAATACAACCTAGGTTAAATAATCTGAACTTGTGTGATTATTGCTTAGATCAACCTATCTTTCTCATCGTAATGCTTCCTATTGAATTAAACTTAGAGAGCTTGTTCTAGGTTGTTTAATGGATAGAGATTAAATAAAGAGCTTGTTTTATTTAACAACAAAGTAAGGAAAGATTGGGATAACAGAGCTTGTTGTTATCTACGGTTGATAACTTCAATGCTGTAATTGGATTACAATTCTAGGTTAATTCACAAATTCATATCTTGTGGCAGAGAATGAACTCTTAACCAAGTGTCTCTCATTGATTTTTTCACTCCATTTAACTTTGCTTTGTGTTATTCTTCATTTGCTTTCGTATTAAGTTTAGTTAATCAATCAACAAACCCCCCCTGTTTAGTTTATTATTGCTGGAAAATAACAAATTCAATTAGAATCAATCCTCGTGGGAACGATATCTACTTATCACTTTGTTACTTGTGCGACTAGTATACTTGCTAGTTTCGAACGCATCAAGTTTTTGGCGCCGTTGCCGGGGATTGATTTTCTAATCGATTTGTTATTTTGTTTTCATTGTTGATTCGTATTTTGTTTGTTTTTGTAATATTCAAATTTTAATATTTACGTTATTTAAGTTATAGTAAGGGTATATATATATGTCTATATATGTAAATTTATTATTATTCTATTTAGGAGTACACTTATACCTGTTACCAATCAGTCCTAGGGTATAAGTCAGCTACTATATAAATTAATTTTAAGCGTTATATCATTTACATTTGCGTTCAATTAGGGTTTTGAGTGTAAGCGGCGGTGAGAGTAACTCAGCGTACTCAATTTACGGTAAGTGAGAATTTTAATTTCATTAGATTGAGTTATTGATTAAATAAAATATTTCTAAATTAGAATTTTATTGTATGTTCAAGAAATTTTCACGTTAAAGTAAGATTAGAAGTATTGATCAGAATACAACTTCCCGTAATTCATTTGATAAGAGGTAAGAATTTCACTATAACTCTGTTTGATTATATTTTGAGATATTATTTTATGCTAGAAATTAGATTCTATATATGTTAAAACATATTAGGTTGAAGTGATTGATTACTATTTATGTTACAATATTGAATATTATATTGTAAATAGAAGTTTAATTAGAAGTCTGTATATATACTGATTCCATGAATTTTAATCTGTGGAAACTTTAAATATTTTAAGTCAATATTTTTATTACGGTTTTAAGACAAGAAATTAGATATCATAATTTTTTTTAATGTCAAAATCGTGCATAAAAGTATTTTATAAATATTTTTGAAACTGGTTTTACATGCTGAAAAACTAAACTGTGAGAAAGTCATACTTGAATTCATGAATTTTATTTCTCATCAATGCGTCTCCAAAAATTTTGAAAATTTTTATGCTGGTTCATTTATATGTTGACAATGATTATATAAATTTTCGTAATTTTATGCCCAGTATTTAATTTTATAAAAATCATCGAAGTGAGCTGACTCACAGATTTGTTCAGTTTGACAGTTTTCTGGTATCTGAAGAATTAATTCAATTAAAATACTTTTTGCTAATAAATGTATACAGAAAAATTTGTGGAACATCATATCCATGTCTTGTATACATATGTAAAATTTTAGAGTCTTTGGTATAAGAAATTTAGAGATAAAATTCGTAGAATAATTACTATTTAGATTTTAGGCTTCAACCGTTAGAACAGTTTAGAGCTGAATTTAACGATATTATTGGTTTAATTATTTTTTAGGATTTTTCGATCATTTGAACAGATAGAAGTAGAGTTATTTGATCTGGATTGGAGGTAAGTGATACTTATATTAGTGTGTCTTATTTTGACAAGTACGAAATATTTATGATTCCGACACGCAAGATTTATGTATTCTTTTACAAAATTTGAAACTATGTTACATAATTATGTTTTAAGGCATTCAATTATATTTTCAGATTTATTTACATAGGATGTTTAATAAAACAAATAATTTATTTAGAAATGCTTGTATAACAAAAATTATTGATAAATTACAAAACCATTTTATTTGCAATTATCTCTAAATACAGAATGTTTTATTCAGTTCTTTTTCTAAAATTTCTTATAATTTATTTAACTTTCATTTTAAAGTTTTTGAACTGATAATATGAATTTCACATCCATAATTATTATTA
Source organism: Boswellia sacra (assembly GCA_013180625.2). Taxonomy (NCBI): domain Eukaryota; kingdom Viridiplantae; phylum Streptophyta; class Magnoliopsida; order Sapindales; family Burseraceae; genus Boswellia; species Boswellia sacra. Next base: position 5,562 of record SNVD02011886.1, on the reverse strand, counting down.
TTTCTAAGACTTATTTAAGTATCCTATGATTTATAATGATTTTGAATCAAACTTGACATTATAAATTATGAATTTCTGGCTCATTGTCCGTGGTACTCAGTATGTTATGTTTGATATGATATGGTTCCAGCTGGATATATGTTTTGTTGTGCACAAATATGATATGATATGTGTGATCGTAATTCGATCCTATGATAAGTTATGACTGCGTGACATGAGCTGTTTTGAAGTTGTTTGTTTTCTCTTATGAATCTGTTTTAAGAGACTTCTTTAATATGCTTTGATAAGTTTCATTATGTTATAATTTAAGTTTTATGTAAATTATTATGATACTACGAAAATTATTATTATTTCTATGTTTTACTAGTATACTAATATACGTATTACTTATTGAGTTGACGGCTTATTCCTCGTCACCTACATTTTTGCAGATTATGCCTCGTAAATATAAGACTTGTTGGATAGAATGATTAGAGCAGTTTTGGAGATCATTGCTTTTAGCGCGAATAAGAATGTTGCTACATTGTAGTTTTTTTTGGAACTCAATTTATTATATTAGCTTTGGTTTGTAATAATGGGATCATTTTTATCCCTAGAGTTTAATAACTTATTTGGATAATTTGTGGTTTAATATTTTAAATAACGAAGTTAGTTGCACTCTGATTTTGGTATGTATATATCATGTGCCTCATTCGGGGTGTTACAGTTGTGGTATCAGAGCATAGGTTATGATTCTATAGACAAAAAAAAAAAAAAAAAAGAGTTAGTGACGTAAATCAAAATGATAAGTTTTACCTTAATGACTTAGAGATATAGAATTAATTATGTGTTTGTTTCTAATATTATAGATCCTAAAATTTTCCTTTTGACCTTAATAGGCGATCATGGCTAGTGAAGATACTAAGTTCCCTAATGGTCAAAAAAAGCTTTTGGAAAAGACCTACCCGCCTAGAAGAAAGATTTCAGCAGTGAGAGATTTTTCTCCATTATGTGGACCTAATAAGACCATTTCTAGCACAGAAGAGTTCACAAAAGCAACTGTTTTGCCAAAGAACCCAGAATCTGAGGAAGATGACCCAATTGAAGTTATAGAGGATCAAAATGAAGAAAAAACAAGCATAGAACCTTTTCCGATTAGGATGAGGATCCTTTTTTATTCCAAAGTATCTGAATGTGGCAAATGAGTGTTATTATAGATAATAAGAGATTAGGCTTTGGATTTGTTATTACTTTGATGACATTGGATATTTTATTAGATGATAGATGTTTGAGACTCGTATTATTATTATTTTTAATAAAATTTGGAATATTTATGAATTGTTGTGTTGCTTATGTATGAATTATATTTCTTTGAAAATAGAGTAATGGCTCGAGGACTTAGGAATCTTAATGCTAATGAATCCGACCCCACCCTTGAAGAGATGGCACATGATAGAAGGAATACAACACGTTTGAATCAAGAGACAGGCAACACTTCTCAAGACACCACTGTGGAGGCAAATCCCTCTGCACATACTATGGCTAGGATTATCGAACAGCAAGCTAAGCTGTTGGAGGAAATTGCACGAGGAAAGACTATTGGAAGGCATAATGATGAGGGACAATCGAGTGATGGCGGATCTGGGACAGCTATGGAACAATTTAAGAAATTAGGACCGCCTGCCTTTCATGGAGGTGCAGACCCATTGGTTGCTGAGGCATGGCTTAAAGAGATTGAAAAGATTTTCACAACCATTGGGTGCAATAATGAGCAAAAGGTGGTGTTTGCTGCTTTTATGCTAAAGGGTGAAGCTAACTTTTGGTGGGAAGCCACTTCTCGCCTCATGAGGACTCGTTTAGGAGAGGCTCCAATCACTTGGGGAATGTTCGAGGAAGCTTTTAATGAGAAATATTTTCCAGATCGGGTTCGCTATAAGATGGAGGCAGACTTTCTTAGACTTATTCAAGGCAACAAGTCAGTGGCTGAATATGAGAGAGAGTTCATTGCCTTGTCTCGATTTGTGCCCACTCTAGGGGAAGACATGAAATGCCGACGATTCTTTGACGGATTGCGTCCAGCTCTTAAGGCTCGATTATCAATTCTCAAGTTGAATGAGTATGCTGACCTGGTGGATCGAGCTATGATAGCAGAACGGTATCAGAATGAGTTGCACGAGGCTCGGGATCGACGTAACAAGAATAAGCAAGGAGGATCTCGTAACGGAAATGCATCTGGCAATAATAAGGGATCGGTTCAAAAGGTGGTTGGTGAAGGTACAACTCGAAGGGAGTACCCTACTTGCCAGTATTGTGATAGAAAGCATCTTGGGGAATGTTGGCGAAAGGCCGGTGTTTGTTTTGGTTGTGGAGATCCCAATCATAGGTTGAAAGATTGTCCTAAAAGGCGTAACAACTATTCTAATGTACAAACTAGTGAGGAACAGAGGAAAAAGCCAAGGACAGAGGGGCGTGTTTTTGCTATGACAACGCAAGATGCAGAGGCAACTAATGATGTGGTGTCAGGTACTATATCATTATTCTCTAGAGATGCTAAAGTATTGTTTGACTCTGGTGCTACACATTCTATCATTTCCCATATATTCGCTTGTTATGCCATGAAACCTATTGAATCTCTGAAGCATCCCTTGTCTATTGCTACTCCTATGGGTGATTGCATGTTGGTTGATCGAGTGTATAAATCTTGTGTAGTTAGCTTTGGTGGTAGGGACTTCTTGGTTGATTTGTTGCCACTAGAAATGTCTGATTTTGATGTTATTTTAGGCATGGATTGGTTAGCAACTTACCATGCAAGTATAAATTGTTTTACTAAGGAAATCGAGTTTCATATTCCTTGAAGTGATGAGTTTATATTTCCAAGGAAAACTAATAGTCATGGTAAGTTGTCCACCGTTAAAGTCAATAAGATGCTTAAGAGGGGTTATACTAGCTTTTTGAACTCTATGTCAGTTAACAAGCAAAGCGGAGTTTCTCTTGAGGATATTCCTGTCGTTAGGGAGTTTAATGATGTATTTCCTGAGGATTTACTTGGTTTACCCCCTAATCGAGAAATAGAGTTTGCAATTGATTTGGTACCAGGCACTACTCCTATTTCTAAGGCTCCATATCGAATGGCCCCTTTAGAGCTAAAGGAATTGAAAGTTCAGTTGGAAGAATTGCTTGGTAAAGGATTTATTCGTCCTAGTGTATCGCCTTGGGGCGCTTCTGTGTTGTTTGTGAAGAAGAAGGATGGGTCGATGAGGTTATGTATCGACTATAGGCAATTGAATATGGTCACTATTAAGAATAAGTACCCTCTTCCGCGGATTGATGATCTTTTTGATCAATTGCAAGGTGCAATCATGTTTTCCAAAATTGATTTGAGATCAGGATATCATCAACTGAAGATTAAAAGTGATGATATTCCCAAGACAGCTTTTCGCACTCGCTATGGGCATTATGAATTTTTAGTTATGCCCTTTGGATTAACTAATACCCCTGCTGCTTTTATGGGCCTGATGAATAGGGTGTTTCAACCTTATCTTGATCAATTTGTCGTTGTCTTCATCGATGATATATTGATTTACTCTAAGAGTAAAGAGGATCATGAGGAGCATTTGAGAATAGTGCTTCAAACTCTTCGAGATAAGAAACTCTATGCTAAATTTAAGAAGTGCGAGTTTTGGCTTGATCAAGTAGTGTTTTTAGGCCATGTAGTTTCTAAAGGTGGAATATCCGTTGATCCCATGAAAGTTGAGGCTATTGTAAGTTGGCAAAGACCTAGTAATGTAACAGAGGTTAGGAGTTTCTTGGGTTTAGCTGGGTATTATAGACGTTTTGTTGGAGGATTCTCCAATTTGGCGGCTCCATTAACTCGTTTAACTAAGAAGAATGAAAAATTTGTATGGAATGATGAATGTGAGGAAAGTTTCAAGGAGCTTAAAAAGAGACTTGTTTCTGCACCAGTTTTAACCATCCCATCAAGTGGTGGTGGTTTTGTTATATACAGTGATGCATCCAGGAAGGGTTTGGGCTGTGTGTTGATGCAACATGGAAAAGTGGTAGCTTATGCATCAAAGCAGTTGAAGAGTTATGAGCAGAACTATCCAACTCATGACTTAGAGCTAGCAGCTGTGGTTTTTGCTTTAAAAAAATGAAGACATTACCTCTATGGGGAGACTTGTGAGATCTATACAGATCATAAGAGTTTAAAGTATTTGTTTACCCAGAAAGAGTTTAACTTGAGACAAAGACGATGGTTGGAGTTAGTAAAAGACTATGATTGCACGATCAATTACCATCCAGGTAATGCAAATGTGGTAGCAGATGCTCTTAGTAGGAAGTCATTGGGAAATATGGCACATCTGATTACCTCTCAAAGTTATATTTTGGAAGATCTTAGGAGATTTGGTATGATGATTGTGACACATAAACAAGTTGATTTGTTAGCGTGTCTTAGAGTGCAACCTACCCTTCTTGATAGGATCAAATCAGCACAAGGAGAGGATTTAGAACTTGTGAAAATTTCTGAAGAAGTACAGAATGGGAAAAGACTGGAGTTTAGGTTGGACAACAATAATATATTATGGTTTAGACAAAGATTGTGTGTTCCTGCTGTGGATGAATTGAAGAGGGAAATATTGTTCGAAGCTCATGATTCGGCTTACAGTATACATCCAGGTAGCACGAAGATGTATCATGATCTAAAAGGTAACTTTTGGTGGAGGAATATGAAGAAAGACATAGCTGAATATGTTTCTAAATGTTTGACCTGCCAACAAGTTAAGATTGAGCACCAAAGACCTAGTGGAACCCTTCAACCTCTTCCTATCCCAGAATGGAAATGGGAACACTTGACTATGGACTTTGTAAGTGGGTTACCACGATCCAAAAGAGGTTGTGATTCCATATGGGTTATCATGGATCGATTAACTAAGTGTGCTCATTTCTTGGCGATGAAGACTACGGATAGTTTGGGGCAGTTAGCTAAATTGTTTGTACGTGAAATCGTCAGATTACACGGCGTACCTATCTCCATAGTCTCTGATCGAGATCCACGCTTTACATCCAAGTTTTGGGCTAGCTTACATAGGGAGTTAGGTACAAAATTAAGATTCAGTACTGCATTTCACCCCCAAACAGATGGTCAGTCAGAAAAGACTATTCAAACTCTTGAGGACATGTTGCGAGCATGTGTTTTGGATATAGGTGGTAGTTGGGAAGATCATTTAATGTTGATTGAGTTTGCTTATAATAATAGTTACCATTCTAGTACTGGGATGGCTCCTTATGAAGCTGTATATGAAAGGAAGTGTAGATCACCTATTTGTTGGGACGAAGTTGGAGAACGAAAATTGTTAGGACTAGAACTCATTCAAATCACCACAGATAAGATCAAGTTGATTAAAGAACGAATTCGTGCAGCTCAGAGTAGAAAAAAGAGTTATGCAGATTGTCGAAGAAAGGAGTTAGAATTTCAAGTTGGTGATCTTGTTTTCTTAAAAGTATCTCCATGGAAGGGAATCTTTCGGTTTGGAAAGAAAGGAAAACTTAGCCCAAGATTTATTGGACCATTCGAGATTCTGG
>SNVD02011882.1:57500-61767 GCA_013180625.2 Boswellia sacra | reverse complement strand
GATGAACACTTAAATATGCATGTTTAATAAGAGTTTAGTTCATCATATTGCATAATAGTGTCATTAAATTCCTCAACTTAAGCATATTTGTAGCATTTGCATCTTTGGAATTAATTTCTCTTATTTTGGTTTTGTTACAGGTTCGGTTAAATAGGCATAACTCTCTATTTATAGATCAGAATGGTGCAAATATTAATGTTTTGGAAAGCTAATTAATGGCTACAAGATTGCATTTCACAAGAATCATCAAATTCGGGCTCTTAGTTGACCAAAATTGGGATTGAAGTGAACCCATCTACAGTCTCGGCCCAGTCTGACCAGGCCTCAGTATTTGGACCGTATCTCTCAAAATACGTATCCAAATTGTGCAAATCAATATGTTCTAGAAAGCTGAGAGAAATATCTACAACTTTCATGAAGACATGTGATTAAAATTCACAACATTTCAATGTCAAAATTGATGGTCAAAGTCGGTGCCTAATGATCCCAATTGTCAAAGATATTTACAACTAATATTTGACAATTATGCCCTTGTAATTTGACAAGTTTGCCCCTGGATGTATCTATAAATAGAGGTGCCTTGTGACCCATTAGGGCATCTTGGCCTTGGCTGGAACATTTTGGCTTTGGCTAGGATCTTGTATTGTGTTTTGTGTGTTTATGTTATTAATGAATTTCCTTTTTCTTACATTTTATTTTCTTTCTATTATAATGTTCTTCTAATTTCTCTTTTGCTAAGGTGAAAGGGTGAAACCCTTGATATGAGAATAAGGATTCTCTAACCCTTAATATGTGCTTAATAATCTTAATCTTATGATGTTTATTCAATATGATTTATATTTAATTTCTTAATCAATCTTGACACCACTCGTAAAGTGGAGGTCTTGATCCATTGTCGACAATCCTTGGCACATCAAATGCTTGGATCCTTTCTAGATGATGTATGCTTCTTCCTTACCGACACGAATCTAGTTAGGAACCTTGATTTGTTGTAGACATATGGTGATTGGCACATTGGATGCTTGAACCCATTTACAAGAAGTGGTATAAATATTGGTAATGAAACAAATATAATTCATATAACTAAAATGGGTTAATTATCCTTATTTGAAATATCAAGGGCGGATCTCCTAACCTTAGCTTTCATTATTATTGTGTTAATTTCTCTTGTGTTATTATCATCTATTGTTTATGAACTTGTTCTTTACTAATATTCATTGATATTATCTTGCCATCTCTTTGAATCAATCATATCATATTTGCTTACCTTATAATTTGTAACGCTAAAATTCCCTTCCTCGTGGATCGACCTCGGTCTTACCGGGATTATTACTTCGACACTCCTATACTTGGGAGACAATCCTTTTTCGGATGTGTCAGTTAGGAGTATCGTATGGTTAAACAGAAGTAGGGGAACAACCATTCTAAGAAAATGCCAAAAACAGGGAAGGAAAAACATTGGAGAATCTGAGGAATGATAGAAGACTCCTCATGAACAGAAGAAACCATAATGAGAACATAAGTCTTTTATTACATTTTTGAATCAAAGTTGTTCCATAAGATTCAAAAAAGAATTTGAATCTAATACTTGGTTTATTGTAAAATTTGTTTTGTGGTTTGTCACAAAAATACATGAGCCCTATGCTACAAACTAATTTGACCCAATGAGATTATGGGTTTGGAAGCACCTTATATTTTCCAATCTGATGAATGAGGAAGTTGGGCAGCAAGAACAACTGGAGCAGCAACAACTACGAGGAAGCTGCTCAGTGACACACAAGAAACTCATTGAAAGATTTGAGAGGAAGAAAAGACAACAAAAAATATAATGCAAAAAGCCACTTCGGTTTTCAATTTGAAATATGTTTTGGAAGCATAGATATCAGCGGAAGATTAGAGACTGCCTATTTACAAATCCCTAAAGGAAGGGAATATCATGAGTTTATGTAATAATTCTAGGGCTTTGTACAAATAACTTTCAGGAGGAATTATGACGAAATGCTTGAGCTAGAAGGAAGAAACTCAAAAACTACAAGAAGTTGACTAAGAGAACTATGGAATATCTACTATTCTTGGTTGTCAATTCCACCACAAAGACAATTCTACATAACCATGAATGGTAGAAGCAGATTTTCTCAATCTTACGAATGAAGAAATCTCTGTCCTTCTCGGTTGCTGATATGTGAATGGGGCTTTTATTCTCCCAGAGGATTGCGACCATGACATGGTGTTAAAGCCTTTTTCAAGACTTAAGAGAACACAAATAAGCCACAGGCATGTTTGGAGAATGGAGTTGCCATCCACTTTTCTATTGAAAAAATGGATGATAGCAATCTGATCCCTCATTACGGGACATAAACTACTCTCATCCCTTTAGAGATGGATTCGGGAAGTTAGGTACAAGCCTTCGGCTTGCTCGAATATAAATTCGACCTTCATTACTGTACACCAAATAAAAATAGCTAGTTTTTGTTATATAGTCCACTTAGGCTGTTCGTTTTATGCATACATACTTCCATTGCATCTTCTTAAAGACATATGAGGTGATTCAATAAAAACAATTGCATATTCATACAAAGAAAGAGGTGAGGAGAATAGATTACGTATACTTCAAACATGGGCAGTGGGAGGAGGATTACATCAATTGTTATTCAACAATAAAATAAAGTAATTCTACTTTTAAATACTTCAAATATTATATTCATTCATAGCATATATTTAATATAATCAATAAATTCTGGGCTCGATAAATAAGAAATTCCTCACCACCATATGTGAGCTTATTCAATGCTTAACTAGCCTCTTCAAGCATACATTCATATATGTTCATTTAATCATTCATTCTAAGCGATGGTCCCTTACCATCAATTTGAGTTCACCACCACTTCATTGCATCATATCATCAAGTTGTAATCATGGTATATTCATACATGCATTCATAAAAAATCAATTAAAATTCTAATTAAAGCCATAAACTAAAACCATGGCAATTCTACCTATATTTGATAATTCTATCATGGCATTCTACCTAGCATGGCAATTCTAAGCTATTCATAGCAATTCTAGCATTTGATTATAACAAACCTAACTGTGACAATTCTACCTAATTACATCAATCATGACATTTCTAGGCTAATTCATGGCAATCAAAGTAATCATAGCAATTTCAACCAACCAAGGCAATTCTTGCCTAATTCTATGCGATTTCCTAACATGCTTCAAAGAAACTCATCATAAGTTTGATTCTTAGCATGATTCTAGAGCATGATTTTAAATATGTGTTCTTAAACATGATTCTAAGCATTTGCAAAGAAAATAAACTCTTAGCATGATTCTAAATAAGAAGGAAAAGATGACTTATATTGATAAGTATTTTCACCTTGTAAGACAAATAAGGGTTAAATAATTCTATAAAACCCTAATCATGCCTCTAAACATCAAATAAAAACCTAAACATGCTTATTTTAAGCATAAATAAACCTAAATATGCTTATTCTAAAGCAAGAAAATTAAATAAGAAAAGAGGAGAAAGAAAAGAGAACTGCTCTCAAGATGTATCCTTTTCGGGTTTAGAGCAATAAAAACACCTCAAAAAATATTTAAACTAGAAAAGACTCCTTGAACTCTCAAGTGTGTCTTATAGAGGGAGAGAAGAGATTTTACGATGAGAGTGAAAGTGAGGAGGAGCAAGGTTTATATAGTTGAAGGTAGAGGTGAAAAAGGAAGCAAAGAAATCAAAATGGAAGTTTCTAAATGAAAATTTCCAAAATTAAGGGGGGAAGTGTGTTCAGTTGTGGCACCGTTCTCCTTTGTTTCTTCAATTTGTAATGCAGTCCCCTCCAACCTTTACCTATTCGATCATGCAGAACTCTTTGAGTTTAACTTTGATTTGCAATCCATAAATTTATGTGAAAAATAGATATCCGTAGCTTCGCAACAGTATATAACTCATCAACAGATTCCTTCTGGATTAATTTTTGTGATTTTTCAAAGTCATATGTTAGTTTTCAAAGCCCTTGGTCAGTTTTTTCTCAACTCACTTCTCTTTGCTTCCAAGGCCATTTCAGTCATTTCATTGCTCAACATTCACCTTCATTTCATAATCAAGCCTCAAAAATTAAGTGTCCACAGCTTGGCCCCTACTTTGGAGAAGTTTGTGAGGCACAAAGATCGACAAAGTACTCTTACTTTGTCTTCTCTCTTCTCGTCTTGACATTTTCACCCTCATTTGCATTCTATCAGACTTCTCGTCATCTGCTCTCCTCTT
>SNVD02011882.1:0-52500 GCA_013180625.2 Boswellia sacra | reverse complement strand
TGAGAATGCTCATTGAATGAGCAATTCAATAAGAGATCTCAGATCGAATCGATATTGATATATCGATTCAATCCGAGATCTTGGAATTGGAATAAGTTTGGCAGCGGATCACGAAATCTTGGTGATCTTCTCTATCTAATGAATGGGGAGTCTGCTTTGAAATCGTTCGCCCTGCACCCATCCCCCAAGTATATGCTTCAATAGGAATCACACAAGGGTAGATTGATACAATAGAAACCTCTGGTAAAATGCCTACGTGTAACCCAATAGATAAAGTACATTACATAGTCCATTTTAGGGATTGACGACTTACCCGTTCAATGACTTCTGCACTGGACGTTCCCAAAATTGGTACTATCGGGTCAGGTGAATTCAATAATAGATGCCTGTTGGCATTCCAGCCTTCCTTCTCCTTTCAGGACCTATCCGAAAGAGAATCCAATACTTCTTCTTCTTGGTCGTGAATATCTGAATAGGGTGAACCGCCCCGTGGATATTTTTCCTTCGGAACAAAAGAATTTGAATTAGGCTCGATCAACTGGGATGTGTATTATCCGTATAGGGGATCTTCCAATTGAGAAGATCCATCGACCTGAGATGAAAAGAAGGGTTTATCTATTTTATTTAGTTATTAAGTTAAACCAATGATTTGTTATTGGAGCAGATAACAACAACCATTTCATCCGACACGCGTATTTTTTATTTTCCAATAGATTTACATCTTTAACTTTCATTAATGAAAATCTTTTGATGTAGTTAGTAATAGCTTTGGTGGTTCGCTATTCAAGATTTCTTGTTTAAGCAGTTCATACCATCCATACATAGTGTTTTGATCTAAGATTTCAGTTCTTCTATGTTTCAGCAGTAGCATATTTTTCCATGGAGCTAAGGTCCAAAATATGGAAGAAACGGGTGTTTCCATGACTCTACCGCCTAGTCAATTCTGTTCCACTTAATCCCTATTTCATGGCCACATATAAGTAATGGGAAACCTTTCTCCTGTTACATGAATCTAATTTTCATTTCATCTGGGAAAAGCCATCTTTTTCTCAACAATGTCTTTGTCATTTCATCCAATAGCGTTTCATTAGATAGGAACGGATTTGATAAATACTGATAACTCTCAGATGGAGTATTAGAACGAAAAAATCCATTAGATAATGACCTATTGGTTTTAAGCCATCTCTGGTAATGAATCAACAATTCGAAGTGCTTTTCTTACGTATTCTTGATAAACTAGCATTTAGATATAGATGTCACAGAATCGGTTTGGGAAGTAAGAAGCCACTTTGACATCTCGTCATCTGCAAAGAATTCTCAATGATAAGTCATATATTTTACGAAGCTACGGATGTCTAGTTTTCATAAAATTCTACAGGTTGTGAATCAGAGTTAAACTTAAAGAGTTACGTGTGATCGAATAGCTGAAGGTCAAAGGGGACTACATTAAAAAAATATAAAATCAAAGGGTTAAGGGGCCACAACTAACCAGTAATTAGAGGATAGTCGGCTGGCTACCCTATCACCAGTTAGTGGTCCACCCATAATCAATTAGTAGTGGGATAGCCGATCGACAGTCCTCACACAACCTATTAGCTGTTCTCCTTGTAATTTTCTCAAATTTCGTCACTAACCTCCCTATTTTGATTTTTGACTTCCTTGTTTCAACTCAAACCTCAACTATATAAACACCCCTCCTCCTCACTTTTCAAGAAACACTGAAATCCACTCTTCTCCCTCTTGAAGAAACACTTGAGAATTCAAGAAGCCTTTTCTAGTTCAGAGTTTGTAGGCATTCTATTGCTCTAAACCTGAAAAAGGTTTATCTTGAGAGTAGTTCTCTCTTCTCCCTTCTCTTTTCTTATTTATTTTTCTCGCTTAGAATTAAGCATGCCTAGACTTTATTATGCTTAGAATGAGTATGATTAGGATTTATTTTAATGCTTAGGAGCATGTTTAGGGTTATTATGAATTGTTTTAAGCCTCATTTGTTTTGCAAGGTGGAAATGCGAGTTAAGGTAAGTTATTTTTCCTTCCTTTATTAGAAACATGTTTAGGGGTTTATTTTCTTTGTGAATGACTTAGAATCATGTTAAGGAGCTCATGATTAGAATCATGCTAAGGAGACTTATGACTTTTGAAGCATGCTAGGAAAAAGCATATAATAGGTAAGAATTACCATGTTTACTCTTGAGTGCTTGAATTAGGCTAGAATAGCTATGATTGAAATTGATTGATTGAATTACGCTAGAAATGCCATGTTTAGGCTAGAAATGCCATGATTCACTATGATTACTATGAATAGGCTAGAATTGTATGCTTAGGTAGAATTACCATGATAAGAAATATCAAATCTATGTAGAAGTTCTATGATTTTAGATTATGGCTTTGTATTGAATTCTAATTGATTGATTGATTTTATAAATACCATGTTTAGAAATATGATTAGAATGATACCATGAAGTGATGGTGGACTCACATTGATGGTGACAGACCATTACTTATAATGCTAATTGAATGTATGAATATGCGTGTAGAGGCCTGATAAACATTGAATAGATTCACATATGATGGTGAGGAATTCTTTATTTATCAAGTCTTGAATTGATTGTTTATATTTGATATTTAAATATATGATTATATTAATGAATAAATAGATATTTGAAGTGCTAGAAGTAGTTTATCTTTTTGTTAAAGAACAATTAATGTAATCCTCCCTATGAATGGGGCTTTCATCCCGCCAGAGTTTTTGCAATTACGACACTGTGTCAAAGCTTCTTTTGAGACTTAAAGAAACACAAACAAGCCATGGGCACGCTTGGAGAAATGGAGTCACCACCTAATTCTTTAATTAGGAACGAATGGGGGCAATCCGATCCCTCACTTCAAGACCTAAACTACCCTCATCCCTTTAGAGATGGATGCACGAAGTTAGGTACGAGCCATTCGCCTCACCCGGATCAAAATCTGACCCTCGCTAGGGTGTACCAAATTAAAATAGCTTATATTGCTATACAATCCGTCTAAGTGGTTCGTTTTATGCACACATTTTTAATTTTATCTTCTTTAAGCATGTAAGGTGATAATCAATCAACAACAGTTTTATATTCATACAAAAAAGAGGAAGGAGAATAGAATTACATTTCCTTGCAAATATGGGGAATGGGAGGAGGATTACATCAATTTGTTATTCAACAAATAAGTAAATTTACTTCTAAACACTTCAAGTGTTTAATGACATAAAATTTTCCATACATGGCATTCATTGCATTATAAAAACATTCAATTTAAGACTCGATAAATAGTGAATTTCTCACCACTATATGTGAGCCTATTCAATACTTATCAAGCCTTTCTAACCATTCATATTCATATATTCAAGTATTCATTCTACGTAATGGTTTCTCACCATCAATGTGAGTCCACCATCATTTCATGGCATCATTCTAATCATATTTCTAAACATGGTATATTCGTATCAATCAATTAAAATTCTATACAAAGCCATAATCTAGAATCATGGCACTTTTACCTAAATTTGATAATTCTACCTATTGCTATTCTAGCATAATTCATAATAATTTATAATGAATCATGGCATTTCTAGCCTATACATGAGATTTCTAGCCTAATCACATCAATCAAGATCCAACATGGCTATTCTAGCTCAATTCAAGCACTCAAGGGTAAATATGGTAATTCTTACTTATTCTATGCTATTTCCTAGCATGCTTCAAAGCAATTGTAAGTTCTCCCAGCATAATTCTAATCATGTGCTTTTAAGCATGATTCTAAACATATGCTCCTAAACATGATTCTAAGCATTCGCAAAGAAAATAAACTCTTAACATGATTCTAATAAAGGAGGGAGAGTAGACTTACCTTGACACGCTTATCCATCTTACAAAACAAACAAGAGTTAGAACAATTCATAATAACCCTCATGTTTCTAAGCATTAAAATAAAACCTAAACATGCTTATTCTAAGCATAAACCTAAACATGCTTATTCTAAAGCAAGAAAAATAAGAATAAATAAAGAAAGAGAAGAGAGAACTGCTCCCAAGACGTATCCTTTCCGAGTTTAGAGTAATATAAAATGCCTGAAAACTTTAGAGTAGAACAGACTCTTTGAATTCTCAAGGGTATCTTCAAGAGGAAGAAGAGATGAATTTGATATGTGTTGAGAAGTGAGGAGAAGGGGTCTTTTATAGTGGATGGTTGAGGTTGAAAAAAGAAGCAAAGATACAAAAAAGGAAGGTTGCTATTAAAATTTTTCAAATATGCAAGAGGAACAGCCGACTAACTATGTGAGGATCGCCGGCCAGCTCTGCTAGCCAGTGGTGGGACAGCTAGCCGGCTGTCCTACAACCATCATCCTGTTGTTGCCCACCAAACCCCTTTGTTTTGCCACTTTTCAATGCGGTCCTCCTTCGATCTTTATCTATTCGATCACACATAACTTTTTGAGTTGAATTCCTATTTGTAATTCGTAAATTCTATGAAAACTAGACATCTTGACAACGATATATGACTCATCAATAGATCAACAAATTCCTCTTAGACTAATTTTTGTGACTTTTTGAAGTCATGTATTAGTTTTCGAGACTCTTGGTCAGTTTCTTCTCACCTTTCTTCCTTTGGCTTCCAAAGGCATTTCAATCATTTCTTTTGCTCAACATTCATCTTCATTTCATCATTAAGCCCCAAAAATCTAGTGTCTATAGCTTGCCCAATACTTTGGAGAAGTTTGTGAGACACAAAATCGACAAAGTACTCTTGCTTCGTCTTTCCTCCTCTCATCTTCACATTTTCACCTTCATTTGCGTTTTGTCAGACTTCTTATCATCTGCTTTCCTCTTTAATTTCTAAAAAAGAAAGATGCTCCCACTCAAGGGTAATGTGCCTATTCAAGGGCTAGAATGCACCCTTCTAATGCATGCGATGGACTCTTCTAGAGCAGACAGATACATTCCTATGATGCATAATGTGCACTCTTCTAGTGTAGACAAATGCATCCTTCTAATGCATGAAGTGCATCCTTACGATACTAAGATAAAACACTCTTCAGTGCACCTACTTTCTAGGGTTTCCAACACTCTTTAGTACACTTACTTCCTAGGGTTTCCAACACTCTTCAGTGCACCTTCCTAGGGTTTGTTAGTACTCTTCAGTGTGCCTATTCTAAGGGCCTTAAACACTCTAACTTAAGCACCTACTTCTTAGGGTTTTCAACACTCTTCAATGTGCCCTTTCTTAGGGCTTGTGCCTATTCTAAGGGCTTGAAACACTCTTAAGTGCATCTACTTCTTAGAGTTTTCAACACTCTTTAGTACGCCTCTTCTTAGGGCTTGTACCTATTCTACGGGCTTAAAACACTCTTAAGTATATCTACTTTTTAGGGTTTCTTCAAATGCATGCCCATAGAAAAAAAAGTCTATCATACATTGCTTCGTGGTCTTTAGACCTTTCTCTTCTTCGTGCCTTCGAATGAGTATTCTTCACTCTTTTTTGATATCTTCAGATTTTGTATTCGTTGGGTTTCATGCTCTTCTTCTGAGTGTTCTTGCTTCTATTCTTGATTTCTTCTAGTCTACTAGGGAAAATTTGCTATGCTTTAACATTCTTTGTTCTTGATCTTTTCAGATTTAGCATTTATAAGACTCGCCATTGGGGGTTCTTATCATGTTGTTGATTCTTGGACTCACTGGGGATCTTCCCATTGTTCTTACGCATTCCAGCAAAATATCAAATATATCTTGATAATTTTAAATTAATTCAAAATTTACCTCATATAGTGTGTTCTTTAACAAGCTACTTTCTAATCTTTACAGGAATTCTTCCATGTGATACTAGCTGAGGATTCCATCGATCAACATTACTCATCTTTCCTTGTGAGTTGCTATGCTATTGCCATGGTCGGGTGCTTAACACCGGTATGTTTCAAAAACTCTTTTGTTGTCTTAGGGTCGATTTAGAGTTTTTCCTTTGCTTTTCTTTTTCTTTTTTTCTTTTTTCTTTCTTTTCCTCTCTTTTCTTTTTTCTTTTCTCTGTCTTCTTTTCTTTTTTTCTCTCTTTTTCTTTTCTCTCTTTTTCTTTTTCCTTTCTTTTTTTCTTTTCTTTTCTTTCCTTTTCTCTTTCCCTTTCTCTTTTTCTCTCTTTTTATGTTTTTGCACTTCATTAAAGGGATAGTCGGTCGGCTATGCAACGATCACCGATTGGCAGTTTGACTATTGGATGGTGGTCAGCTGACAGTTGGCTGACGGTTCGATTGCCGCTCGGCAGTGGAGGGTCTATATAAGGACCCTTCTCCTTCCTTCGCTTTATTAGCGCACCATTTCTTTATTTTTCATCTAATTTGTCTCTGGTTTTCTCCTACATGCTCGTCTCAACTTCCTTTTTTCAATGGCAATTCATCAAGTCCATCTTGACTTGAATAAAAGAGATCTAGCTTGGAGATCGACATTGAAAGGTCTTCTAAAAGACTAAGAGGTACCTGTCATCTACAACTTGGATTCCTACACCTAGGTATGGATTCTTCTTCATTCTTCAGTCTTCCATTTTCTAAGAATTTTTCTAGGCATATATTCATGTGGAGACTTCAATTTCTTGCCTTAGGACTTCCTTGAAAACAAGATGTATGGGTCATTTTCTGGTGCCCACACTTGGTTTTTAAATATAAGGAATGATGTTGTTAGAAATAGGATTGTTGCTATTGACTTCCATGTGTTTATTACTTGTCTTCCACATGATACTCGGCACACTGATCATCGAGCACTGGCTGTTTTATGTGAGAGGTGGATGGACCTGACCCACACTTTTCATCTTCTAGTCGGTGAGATGACTACCACACCTTTTGACATTGTTGCTCTGACTGGCCTTCTGTGTGGTGGAGAGGTTATACCCATTGATGCTTGTATTGCAGACTCAAGGGATCAACAACATTTGGTTTGCCAGCTTCTTGGGTGTGATGTGAAGATAAAAAACAACATCATGATTTGGTACACTGCCTTATACGGATATTGGAGGAGGAGATCAAATCTGACTTCAATCCACATAGATCAGTATGCACGTAGCTTCATTGTGTATCTACTCGGTTCAATGCTTTTTCCCAATGCTTCGAACACTACCTTCTTGACTTTGTCTCTTGCCCTCCGAGATCTCGATCGGTTAAGGACTTTTCACTAGAGCCATACTACTCTCGGCCAGTTATACTTTGGTTTAGATCGTGCATGCTGAAGTGTTACTGCGATTACTAGTTTTGTCCTATTACTTGAGGTAATTTTTTCCTTTTTACACCTTTGTGTTTTGTCTGTATGAATTTCATTTTTGATTCTATCTTATTTATAACAGATATGGACTTACAAGTTAGGTGTCCTACTTTCCCCACTTCTTGCTTGTCAGGACTTTTCTTTTTTACGAATGAAGAGGTGGGCTGCACGTCGTGCAGAGCTCGAGAGATGTCAGGAGCTGGACTTCTTTCATGATTACATCCATCCAATACTAGAACAAGGTAAAAGACATTACAATCAGTATTTTATTCTTATCCATATTATAATCTCGCCATGTTTCTATTCTTCGTAGATTCGTTCTGAGTGGTGGGGGCCTATTAAGGGTTGGTTAGCTGCTACATAGGACGTTGCCCATTTGTTAACTACCACATCCTTTTCCCATGCGTTGACAACATGATGTGGTATTTAGGTGACTGTGTCTGGGATTAGTTTGAAGGCCCACAATTTCATCTGATTCCTCTTTTTTTGCCAATTCTGATGATAGACTTAGCTGACTTGGCTATGAAGCCAAATGTGCTAGATTGTAGAGCTAGGATTCACTTGAGCGAGATTGAGTTCCAATGATGATAGTTTCTTATGCTGAGTGGGCTGGAGCCATATTGCTATATACTAGGCTAGGCCGATTTGCTAATGATGTTCCCTATCCCCTGCTAGTAGTGCTTGTGGCTCTTCCAGACGAGCTAGTATCTCTTTTAGCCGTCATGGGAAGAGATTGAGGGTTGTTTCTTTTGATATTGGCATATCTGCCTATTTTGCTGTCGCTATTGAGCAGCCACGCCTGCCTCTAGTCGCTCCAGCCATTCTAGCTGGTCATGTGATTGGCAACCTCAGGCCTACCCTAGTAATGTGGTCTACACATGGGATGCCAATGGAAAAATTCGTATCTATGTGATCGCTAAGGATCTAACCATGCTTGATCCTTTTATTCCTCATGATACCACTCTGGTAAGTTTTTTGACTATGTGTTCCTCAAGTTTTCTGTTATTTTTCAAATATTTTTTAGTCATAAAAAATGTAATGCAATACAAATACCAAGATCTTCCATAAAGCATTTCTTCCAAATGTAAGCTACTTCTCATGAACACATCTTACAGATGTCTCACCAGCATCAAGTGACACACTACTCTATGCTTCATGTATGCATGATTTCTGTGTCAATAGTTTTTCTAACTATATACTTCTTGTTTGGATTAGACAAGTCGTCAGGAGAATGCTCGTCTAGAGCACGAGATTGGGCGCCTACAGGCTCAGGTTACTGCCTTCTCTATCGATGATGATGATGATAGTGATGAGTAAGGACTATCACCATCGACTTCCTTTATGTTGATTTCTTTCTTTTGTCCATTTAGCTTCCATGTATGAACTTTTGTGTTTCAACTTTTCATGATGTATAATCAAAGCAGTCAATTATGTGATCAAATTTCAAAGACTTGGTAAAAATTTTCTATTTCCAGTTTAGTACACCACTCCTTAAACTGTGCGTATTTTGATCAATTTACATCCAAATTTGTTTCTACATTAACATTTATTCAATTCTAAGCAAAATTACAAAATTTGGAAATCACATGCTCGAAACTGTTCGTCGGTACGAGGAACCAAAGTCGAAAACGCGCGAAAGAGGGAATTTAGAGGGCCTTTTGCCCTAACCATTGCATGCACGATTGTCCTATAACCGCTGGCTGATAGTCAGATAGCTGACCAATAGACCTTCCACTACCTGCCAGTGTTCTTCCCTTTTCTTGCCTTTTCTACTTTGTTTCTTGTAATATATAAGTACTGCTACTCTTGTGCTTCTCTCCACACTTTTCAATATTTTCCTCGCTCATTTCTTAAGTTTTATTTCGCTCTTCTTGATGCCTCTTCACACTTTTCAACATGTCTGAGGCCTTTCTCAAGACCTTTTAGCCCCTCTTGAAGCTTTTAAAAGACAATGATTAGAAATGACCCAAATCTAGCAGCCTCTATAATTTGAAGTTCCTTCGACATGTGAAACACAACATTCCTTTTCTTGAGAAGTGCATAACCTTCTGGGATTCTCATAATCACGTCTTTCATTTTAACAGGTAGGATCTTTGCTCCAATGAGAAATTCTTTGCTATACTTGGTTGTCATTCATCCAGTTCTGAGAGCATCATTTTGCATGCTGTTGAGACACTGTCGATGTCTAATCTTGTCGATTTCTTCAACTTCTCGATTTCTACCATGCCTATTCACGCTAGAAGGGGTAGGGTAACATTGTCTTTCATCATGCATTTGCTTAAGATGATAGACAAGACCTCATTTGGTTGGCTTCACCTTCTTTGGTTTTGCCTTCTTGCACAGTTTTTATTGGTCTCGCCGGACGATCTAGGTGATTCACATCTTTTGGCCATCATTCTTCAGATGGGACCCAGTTTTACAGCATTTCCCTTAATTCTTATTGAAACATTGACTAGACGGGATCATGTAAGGATTGATCCAAGTCAAAGGTTCAGTGGCAGTCTTCTACTCCTTCAGTTATATTTCTTTTTAACCCTAATTTTTGCCTAAGCTGCCCTTTCAGGTTTTCGACTTAGCGGGTTGATTTTTTTCTTTTTTTTTCAATGCTCTAATTTTTGCTAGGCCACCACTTTAGGTTTTTGACTTAGCTAACTTGCCTTCATTTTTACCTGAGCTATCTTTTTCGGGTTTTCAACTTAACGGGCTTTTGTGTTATTCTTTTTCCTTTCCTAACTTTTGCCTAAGCTGCCCTCTTGGGTTTTCAACTTAGCGAGTTTGCCTTAATTTTTGCCTAAGTCACCTTTTTAGGTTTTCGACTTAGCAGGTGTTTTCTTATTTTTCTCTTTTCCATATTTGGTTACAAGAGAGGCTGTCTATTCCAACATTGCCTGAGGGGATATTTCCCGTTATAGTCCTTGACTTCATATGAGGAGGAGACTTAAGATATGTTCTTCTTGGATCAACTGGTTTCAAGTTATTCTGGAAGCTTAGATCCGTTGGTATTGTCTATGGTAGAGGTTAGAGCACCTGACCATTGCGACATACATTGCTTGTGCGCCTTTGATGGGTTTCACCCACAGCTCATTCTATGATCTTGTTAGACTGCGTCGGTAATATGGACTTAAGTAAAGGATCGTGGACTCACCGATTGCTTTCGATCCTCGGAGATTGTTTGCTGGTTATCTAACGTGTGAAGGATTCTTGGTTGCCTCGGACAATCGCGAGGAATCTGTTCCATGACCCTGATTTTGAGATAGACGACCGGTACAAGGATTGGGTGAGTTTTCAGGCTTCCTTTCTCGATCCTGCTACTCGAGCCAGATGGTGCCGTAAGTAACATGGCCAGCTTCGTAGTCTAGTGAAGAGGTAGAGACGACATTGATAGTTTTATTGTTAGCTTAGATGTTAGATGCTTTTCTTTTGTTATTATGCAAAATAATAAGACATTTCAAAGGCATATTCATTTCCAGATAATTTCATTTCATTAGTAAAAGTACAATCTTTTGTTCTTCGAACAATATGTGCATAATAAGACAACTCCTGTCATTAATCAGCCATTTATGGTTTTTTGATTAATTATTTTTCCTCTCACATTCTCTTTTCTCTTCTTCTTTTTCTATCTTTTTTTCTTTTTTTTTCACATATAGTATTTCTTTAGCCTGCCCATGTTGATTGGCTCAATGAACTCATTCATTTCTGTGTTCGATAAGATGACGACTCTATCGAACATGACCTTCGTTATAATGAATGGGCCCTCCCAATTGGGCTTGAGCTTCCCTCTTGGATCAAACACTACTAGCCTAGCTTGTTTAAGGACCAACTCCCATTCTTTAAACTTTCTTGCCTTTATTCTCTTGTTAAAGGCTCGAGCAACCCACTTATGGTATAAATACATGTGATATCTTGCCTTCATTATTTTCTCATCAATCAAGGCCAACTGTTCACATTTATTGTGAATCCACTCCCCTTTAAGAATTTCTGCTTCCATCAAAAGCCTCGTTGATTTCATTTCTATCTTAATTGGTAGGACTGCTTCTGAAACATATGCCAAGGAGAAGGGTGTCATGCATGTTGAGCATCTGGGTGTTGTTCTATAACCCCATAACACAAACAATAGTTTCTCAACCCAATCTTTGTATTTCTGTACCATCTTGGCCAACATCTTTTTAATGTCCTTATTGGCCGCTTCTACTACTTTGTTTGCTTGTGGCCGATATGAAGACAACTTATGATATTCAATCCCATCTTTCTTAAACAAGGCTTTAGTCTCAGCCTAAAAATGAACTCCATTGTAAGTCATAATGTGATGCGACACTCCAAACCTACATATGATGTTCTTTTCAATGAACTTTGCCATCTGCTTTGGCCCAATTTACTATAGGACTCAGTTTCTATCCACTTGGTGAAGTAGTCAATTGCCACCACCACATATTGATTCCCATTAGAGGCTGAACGACCTTATCTCACCTATAATGTCAAAGCCTTATGCAGCAAAAGGCTATAGTGCTGTCATTCTTGGTAGCTTCAAGGGTGGTTGGTGAATCAAATTTCCATTGATCTGGCACTGGTGACACCTTTTCATAAATTGGACACAATCTGTCTATATACTTAACCAGTAAAAGCCTTGCCTCATTATCTTCTTTGTAAATATTAGCACATTCATATGTGGCCCATATACACCACTATGGATTTCCTCCATAAGCCTTCTAGCTTCTTTCTTATTGACGCATCTTAATTGCATCCCTTCTAGCATTCTCTTGTATATCTCTTCTTGATGAAAAGTAAATTGTTGGCCCAACCTATGTAGTACAACTGTGAATAGGGGTTTTATCTTGCTAGAGCGTTTGCGACCATAATACTATGTCAAAGCCTATTTCAAGACTCAAGGGAACACAAACAAGCCATGGGCACATCTGGAGAAATGGAGTCACCACCCAATTCTTCAATTGAAAATAAATGGGAGCTATCCAATCCCTCGTTTTAGGGCTTAAACTACCCTCATCCCTTTAGAGATCGGTTTGAAAAGTTAGGAACAAGTCATTCTCCTCGCCCAGATAGGGTATATCAAATAAAAATAACTCATGTTTCCATACAGTCCACTTAGAGTTGTTTGTTTTATGCACACATTTCATTTTTATCTTTATTAAAACATGTGAGGTATATTCAACGAAAATAGTAGTATATTCATACATAGAAAGAAAGAGGAGAATAGAGTCACATTTCCTTCAAACATGGGGGATAGGGGAAAGGATTATATTGCTCTTCAACAATAAAATAAATTCTACTTCTAGCACTTCAAATATTGCATTCATTCATTGCATTCATTATAAATCAAGCATTCAATAAAAAGCATATCCATGCATCTTCAAGACAAACATTCAAGTCAAGATTTGATAGATAATGAATTCCTCACGACCACATGTGAATCTATTCAATGTTTATCAAGCCTTTTTCATGGCATCATTCAAGTATTTATCCTAAGTAATGGTCCTTCACCATAATGAGTCCACCATCACTTCATGGTCTCATTCTAATCATAACCTATTCATGGTATATTTATACATTCATTCATATCAATTAATCAAAATACAAAGCCATAATCTAAAATCATGGTAGTTCGACCTAGATTTGATAATTCTATCATTGTAATCCTACCTATTGCTATTCTAGCAGAATCTATATCCATTTATAATAAATCATGGCATTCTAGCCTAAACATGGCATTTCTAGCCTAATTCAATCAATCAAAATCAAACGAAGCTATTCTAGCTCAACCAAAGCATTCAAGGGGCAAATAAGGTAATTCATAGTTATTCTATGCTATTTCCTAGCATACTTCAAAGCAATTATAATTTTTCTTATCATGATTCTATTTATGTGCTCTTAAGCATGGTTCTAGACATGTGCTCCCAAGCATGGTTCTAAGCATTTGCCAAGAAAATAAACGCCTAGAGATGATTCTAATAAAGAAAGGAAAGTAGACTTACCTTGATATACTTATCCATCTCGCAAAACAAACAAGGGTTAGAATAATTCATAATAACCCCTAAACATGCTTCTAAGTATAAAAATAAATCCTAAACTTGCTAATTCTAAGCAAGAAAAATAAATTAGAAAAGCGAAGGGAGAAGAGAGAATTGCTCTCAGGACATATCCTTTTTGGGTTTAGAGCAATATTAGATGCCCGAAAAAATATTAGACTAGAAAGGACTCCTTAGAATTCTCATAATTGTGTCCTAGAGGGAGAGAGATAGAGGATTTTTAGATGTCTTGGAAGAGAGGAAGGGGGCTATTTATATAGGAGAGGGGTTGAGATGAAAAAGGAAGAAGAAAAACCAAAAAGGAAGGTCTAATAACAAATTTTCCAAGAATATGCGACCAACAATCGACTAGCTATTGGCATACCTTTGACCAGTAATCTGATAGTCAATTGGTTATTGGCTAACAGTTGACTACCACTTTGATAGCCGGCAGGTTATTGGTCAATAGTCGACCGGTTGTGGCACACTAGACCTTCCTATTTTGTAACTTTTTAGTGCAATCCCTTCTAACCTTCGTTTGTTTGATCGCACATAACTTTTCAAGTTCAACTTTGATTTGAAATTTGTAAATTTGTACAAAAACTAGACATTTATATCTTTGTAACAGTATATGACTCATCAATAGATTTCTCCTAGATTGATTTCTATGATTTTTTGAAATCTTATGTTAGTTTTGAGACTCTTGGTCGATTTCTTCTAACCTTTCTTCCTTTGGCTTCCAAGGGCATTTTGATCATTTCCATTACTTGATATTTATCTTCATTTCATCACCAAGCCTCAAATATCAAGTGTCTATAGCTTGCCCCCTACTTTGGAGAAGTTTGTGAGACATAAAATTTGACAAAGTACTCTCACTTCGTCTTCCCTCTTCTTATCTTGACATCTTCGCCTTCTGTTAGACTTCTTATCATCTTCTTTCATCTTCCATTCTTGCAAAAAGCTATACCCACTCAAGGGCTAATGTGCCCATTCAAGGGCTAGCATGCCCATTCAAGCGCTGATGTGCATCCTTCTAATGCATGCAATGCACTATTCTAGTGCGGATAGATGAATCCTTATGATGCATAATATGCACTCTTCTAGTGCAGACAAATGCATCCTTCTAATGCATGAAGTGTATCCTTACGATGTAAAGATAAAACACTCTTCAATGCACCTACTTCTTAGGGTTTCTACTACTCTTTAGCGCACCTACTTCTTAGGATTTTCAACACTCTTCAGTGCGCCTCTTCTTAGGGCTTGTGCCTATTCTAAAGGCTTAAAACACTCTTAAGTTCACCTACTTTCTAGGGTTTTCAACACTTTTCAGTGCGCCTCTTCTTAGGGCTTATGCCTATTCTAATGGCTTAAAACACTCATAAGTGCACCTACTTCTTAAGGTTTCCTTTTAAAGCATACCCGCTTGGAAAACATTATCATGCACTATTTCTCAGTCTTTAGACTTCTTCATTGTTCATGCCTTTGGCTGAGTATTCTTCTCTGATCTATTTAGACTTCGCATCCATTGGGTTTCATGCCTTTCTTCTAAGTATTCTCATTCTATTATTGATTTCTTTAGTTTGCTAGGGGAAAATTCTTGACTCACTATGCTTGAACATTCTTTGTTCTTGATCTCTTCAAATTTTGCATTCATAGGACCCTTTACTGGGGAGTGTATATCGTGTTGTTCATTCTTGGACTCATTAGGAATCTTTCCATTGTCTTTTCAAATTCCTACAAAATATTAAATATCTCTTGATGATTTAAAATCAATTCAAATTTTATCTCATTCGATGTGTTCTTCAACAAACTACTTTCTAGTTTTTGAAGGAATTCTTCCATGTAATTTCTGTCGAAGGTTCTACCATCTGATGTTACTCTTCTTTCCTTATGAGTTGCTAAGCTATTGCCATGGTCGGGTGCTTGTCATTGGTTTGTTTAAAAATTCCTTTAGTCTTAAGGACAATATAGAGTTTTTCTTCTCTTTTCTTTCTTTTTCTTTCTTTCTTTTCTTCTCCTCTTTTCTTCTTCTCTCTCTTCTTTTCTTTTTTCCTCTCTTTTTTCTTTTCTTTTCTTTTCTTTTCTTTTCTTTCTTTTTCTTTTCTTTTATATTTTTGCCCTCCATTAAAGGGATAGTAAGCCAACAGTTGCCCCATGGTCTGATTGTTAGTAGGAGGTCAACCAACGGCCACCCGATGGTTTGACTGCTTGTTAGTGGTGAAGGATTTATATAAGGACCCTTCACCTTCCTTCGCTTCATTCGTGCACTGTTTCTTCATTTTTTATTTGATTCGCCCCCAATTTTCTCCTACATATTTGTCTGAACTTTTTCTTTCCAATGGTAGGTCATCTAGTCCATCTTGACTTGAATAAGAGAGATCCGATTTGGAAATCGACATTGAAAGGTCTCCCAAAAGATCAAAAGGTGCCTGTTGTCCATGACATGGATTCCCACACGATCACCCAGGTATGCATTCTTTTTCATTCTTTAGTTTTTCTATTTTTTAGGAATTTTCTTGGCATGTACTCATTTAGAGACTTCCATTTCTTGCCTTAGGATTTTCATGAAACAAGATGTGTGGGTCATTTCTCAGAGCCCATACTTGGTTCTTACAAATAAAGAATGATGCCGTTAGAAACATGATTGCTGATACGGGCTTCTATGAGTTTATTACTTGTCTTCCACATGCTCCTCGGTACACCAATTGTCGAGCACTAATTGCTCTATGTGAGAGGTGGATGGACACAACCCACACTTTCCATCTTCCAGTTGGCGAGATGACTATCATGCCATTCGACATGGCCGCTCTGACTGGCCTTCCATGCAGTGGGGAGGTCATACCCATCGATGCTTGTATCACAAATTCGAGGGATCAATAAGATTTGATTGCTAGCTTCTTGGATGCGATGTGAAGATCAAGAACAACATTACGATTTGGTATATTGCATTGTATTAATACCGGAGCAGGAGATCAAACTTGACTCCAGCTAAGGTGGATCAGTATGCACATAGCTTTATCGTGTATTTGCTTAGTTCGATACTTTTGGTCAATACATCGAACACTACCTTCCTGACTCTACTTCCTACCTTCCAAGACCTTGATCGAGTGAGGACTTTTAACTGGGGTCGTGCTGCTCTTGGCCACCTGTATTTCAGTCTAGACTGTGCTTGTCAAGGTGTTACTGCGATTACCAGTTTTGCTCCACTTCTTGAGGTAACTTTTTTTCTCTTTTATGCCTTTGTGTTTTGTTTATATGAATTCTATTTCTGATTCAGTCTTATTCATAATAGATGTAGGCCTACGAGTTGGGCGTCTTGCCTTCTCTACTTCCTACTTGTCAAGATTTTTCTTTCCACGAATGAAGATGTAGGTTGCACCCTGTGTAGAGCTTGTGAGATCTCATGAGTTGGACTTATTCCATGATTAAATCTACACAATGACCTGGGACAAGGTAAAGACATTGCAGTCGATATTTCATTTATTTTAGAATCTCATCATATTTCTATTCTTTGTAGATTCGTTTTGAGTGGTGGGGGCTTATGGTGGGCTGGTCGGTTGCTACAAAAATTGCCTCCCCATTCGTCTACTACTGTATCCTTCTCCCATGCATTGATAGCATAATATGGTACTTGAGTTATCACATCTGGGATTGGTTCGAAGGCCTAGAGCGTCGTTTGATTCCTTATTCTCCACCAGTTTTGATGATAGACATAGCTGACTTGGCTATAGAGCCAAATGTGTTAGATTACATGGTTGGGATTCACTTAAGCGAGATTGAGTTCCCAGGGATGATAGGTTCTGATGCTATGTGGGTTCAAGCCACATTGCTCTATACTAGGCTGGGTTGATTTGCTGATGAGACTCCTTATCCACCTACTAGTTCCAGCCGTGTTGATAGCTCCTTCGCCTATCATAGGAAGAGATCTAGGGTTTCTTCTTCTTATACTGCCACATCTACCTCTTTTGCTGCTACTACTGAACAACCACATCTGCCTTCAGCCCCTACAGCTGCTCCATCCATTCCACTCAGTCATGTGATTGGCAAACATTAGCCGCCTACACTAGCAATGTAGTCTACATGTGGGATGCCGATAGATAGATTAGCAATCATGTGATCACTGAGGATCCGACCATGCCTGTTCCTTTCATTCCTCATACATCACTCCAGTAAATCTTTTGACTATTTATTCCTTAAGTTTCCTGTTATTCTTCAAATGTTTTTTAGTTATAACAAAATGTAATGCAATGCAGGTACCACGATCTTCCATGGAGCGTTCCATTTAGATGCAAGCTACTTCTCATGGATATGTCTTATAGAATTCTCACCAACATCAGGTAAAACACTACTCTATGCTTCATGTATGAATGATTTCTATATTAGTAGTTTTTCTAACTATACGCTTCTTGCTTGGATTAGACAAGTCGTCAAGAGAATGCTCATTTGGAGTGAGAGATCGAGCACCTTTAGGCTTAGGTTGCTGCCTTCTTTGTTGATCATGACGATGAGGATGATGAGTGAGGACCATCACCATCAGCTTCCCTCATGTTGATTTCTTTCCTTTGTTCATTTTACTTTCATGTATGGACTTTTATGTTTCGTGATGTATAATCAAGGCAATCACATTTCAAAGATTCAATGAAAATTTTCTATTTTTAGTTTCGTACATGCTTCTTAAACTATGCGTATCTTGATCGACTTACATCCAAATTTGTTCAAATCTATTGCTACATCGTAAGATATTCAATTCTGAACAAAATTACAAAATTTGGAAATCACATGCTCGAATCTGCTCATTGATAAGCGTCCCAAAAGCTGAAAGACGCGCGAAAGAAGCAACTAGAGGGCTTTTTGTCCTATCGACCATCGGTCGGCTATTTGACTGCCCTTTGACTATCATACAACTACCAGTTGGTGGTCAAACAGTCAGGCAACTGTACTTTGACTGCCTGCCAGTGGTCTTCCCTTATCTTGCCTTTTTTACTTCATTTTTGCACTATTTAAGTGCTGCTTCTCTCAATTGTTTCTTCACACATTTTGTAGATCTTGATTTTTTAAGGCTCGATAAAGGAATGAATATGAAAGTTGATAGATATAAATGACCAAAATGCCCATGAAAGCCAAGAAAGGAAATGAGAGAAGGGATTGATGAAAAGCCTTGGAAACAACATATGAATTCAAAAATTCTTAGAAATTAATCCAGAAAGAATCTAGAGTTGATCGTATATGGTTATGAAGCTACAGATGTCTAGTTTTCGTAGAAATTTACAGATTGCAAATTGGAGTTGAATTTGAAAAGCTATGTGTGACCGAACAAGCAAAGGTCAGAGGGACTATGATGCAAAGCAACAAAACAAGGGGGTTGAGGGGAATTAGCCGCTCGGTTATGGACCAACAAGGGCGTCTATCAAAAAGCTACTCGGTTGTCAACCAACAGCCGTCCAACTATCAAATAGCTACTCAGTTGTTAGCCAACAACTGCTTGATTGTTTGATGGTCGACTGGCGGTCTCCAACAGCTGGGCTTGTTGGTGGCTTAGTTTTAGAAAATCTCATTACAAACCTTCTTTTTTTTTTTCTTTCTTCCTTGTTTAGCTTCACCCCTCTTCTATATAAACACCTCCCTTCTCACTTTGCAAAACACACCAAATTTCGAACAATTCTCTCTTCTTTCCCTTGAAGACATACTTGAAAATTCAAGGAGTCTTTTATAGTTTAAAGTTTTCAGGCATTCTATTGCTCTAAACTCAGAAAGAGTACGTATTGAGAGCAAGATTCTCTTCTCCCTCTTATCATTCTTCTTTATTTTCTTGCTTAAAATTAAGCATGTATGCATTTATTTATCCTTAGAATGAGCATGTTAGAATTTTTCTATACTTAGAAGCATGCTAGGGTTATTATGAATTGTTCTAACCCTTGTTTGTTTTGTGAGATAGATGAGCATGTCGAAGTAAGTCCGCTATCCCTTCTTTATTAGAATCATGCTTAGGAGTTTAATTTCTTTGCGAATGCCTAGAATCATGCTAATGAAGACTTATATTTGCTTTGATGAATGTTAGGAAATAACATAGAATAGGTAAGAATTACCATTTTACCCTTGGATGCTATGATTGATCTCAATTACTTGAACTAGGCTAGAATATGCTATGAAAGGCCATATTTAGGCTAGAATATGCCATGATAGCTATGTTTAGGCTAGAAATGCCATGAAATTATGAATTAATATGAGTTATGCTAGAATAGCAATAGACTAGAATGCCATGATAGAATTATCAAATCTAGGCTAGAATGCCATGATACTAGATTATGGCTTTGTATGATTTATAATTTGTTTACTTATGAAGGTATGAATATTTAGATTATGATAGAAGTATAATTGTGTGATACCATGAAGTAATGATGGACTCACATTGATGGTAAGGGACCATTATTTAGAATGAATATTCAAATGAATGAATATATGAATGTACTTGTAGAGGTTCAATAGAAGTTGAATAGACTCACATATGTTGGTGGGTAATTCATCAATTGCTGGGTCTTGAATGTACCTGTTATACCTTATATTTCAAATTTATATTATGAATGTACATTATTTTACTTGTTGAAGAACAAAGTGATGTAATTCTTTTCCCTTTCCCCCATGTTTGAAAGGAAATGTAATCCATTCTCCTCCCTCTTTCTATGGACGTTTATAATTGCCATTAATTGAATAATCACCTAACATGTCTAATAAAGATAAAATAGAAATGCGTGCATAAAAGGAACAACATTAAATGGATTAAGTTACAGCATGAGATGTTACCATTTGCTATTTCCTAGTGGAGGCTAGATCTTGATTTAGGTAGGTCGAATGACTCGTACCTAACTTCTCAAACCCATCTTTGAAGGGATGAGGGTAGTTTAGGCCTTAAAGCAAGGGATCAGATTGGCCTTATTCATTCCCAATTGAATAATTGGGTGGCAACTCAATTCTCTAGACGTGCCTATGGCTTGTTTGTGTTCCTTTAAGTCTCAAAAGAGGCTTTGACATAGTGCTGTGGTCGCAAAAGCTTTGGTGAGATGAAACCCCATTCATACATTTCAATATTTTCCTCCCTCGTTTCTTAGGTTTTCTTTCACTTTTTTTTTGACGCCTTTTCATGCTTTTCAACATGTCTGAGGCCTCTCTCAAGACTCTCTCTCTTGAAGCTTCTAAAGGATGATGACTGGAGATGACTCGAATCCAACGATCTTTACAATTTGAAGTTCCTTCAACATGTGAAGCTTGACATTCCTTTTCTTAAAGAATGCACGACCTTCTGGGATCCTCATGATCACGTCTTTTACTTCAATGGCCAACAGCTTTGCCCCTATTTCTTGATATTTGTTAGGCCAAAGGCTACATGATAATTTTGATGATAACAATACACGTTGATTAATTGAGATTTACTAACATGTTTATTTATGTGCAAGAGTAAGATCATTGAAATAATTTTAAAATCAAGAAGAGGCTTATTAAAATGAAGTGTTGAAGCTAAGGAGAAGACTACATGTTAAAGGCACCAAAGTTTAAGAACAAGGATTGACTCAAGGAATATGACACATGAGCAATGTTCAATCAATTGGTCATATATATCTCTACAAATATCCAAATGATGTGATTCTTGAGCATTTGGAAAGCTTACTCAATTTATAACATTTCATATGTTTTAATGAAATTCAAATTTCAAGTGCAAGGTTGTCCAAATCATCATGCAAATTGAAAGACAAATGGAAGCAGCTGACATGAGCACCGAATACTCCTTTGGACATATCTTGAGCTAGAAAAATCAAAATGACTTGATTCTTGTGGCATTGGAAAGATGACTGAACATTTAATATGTTTTGAAAAAATTCAAATTTCAAACAGAAGTCAAACAGAAGTCCAGCATAATTGACATGCAATTCGGTGGACTGACACAGAGAAGAAAAATCAACTCACATGAGCACCGAATGGTGTTTTGGCCATATATTAAGATAGAGATATCTAAATTCTTTGATTCTTAATGTTTTGGAAATATTATTCAAATATGAAGATCTTTTATGTTTTGAATAAATTCAAATTTCAAACGGAAAGCTGACAGAATTATCATTCAAGTCGGTGGACTGACACATGGAAGAAAAATCAAGTCACATGAGCACCAAATGGTGTTTTGGCCATATCTTGAGTTACAGATATCCAAATGACTTGATTCTTGATGCGTTGGAAAGCTTATTCAAATGTGAAAATATTTTATGTTTTGCATATTTTGAAATTTCAAACGGAACATTGACAAAAATGGCAGACAAAATTACAGTTTTTATGGTGGACAGAAAATTTGGAGTTGGTGTCTTCACTTGATTAAGTTCATCTCATTTGCCTATAAAAGGAGCCATTCTCCCATGCATTCAAGAAGTGCAAGAGAAGCATTTTATCAAGCAAAAAGCAAGAGAAATATCAAGTCTAGAGAGCTTTTATATTATTTATCTACTCTTTGAAGAGAGTTATACTTTTGTTGTAAAAATTATCTTTGTTCTTGTATTGTGGTGAGAGTGAGATATTATTGTAAAGGATAATAGTTATCCTTGAGAGAACTCTTGTTGTGTGTTATCAAGAGTTGAGGAAAGTTGCCTTGGTGAGGTTGTTCATCAAGAAAAACTCTTGGTGTGGTGTTATCAAGGGTTGAAGGAAGTTGCCTTGGTGAGGTTGTTCATCAAGAAGAACTCTTGGTGTGGTGTTATCAAGAGTTGAAGGAAGTTGCCTTGGTGAGGTTGTTCATCAAGAAGAACTCTTGGTGTGGTGTTATCAAGGGTTGAAGGAAGTTGCCTTGGTGAGGTTGTTCATCAAGAAGAACTCTTGGTGTGGTGTTATCAAGGGTTGAACGAAAAAGTCTTGGTGAGGTTGTTCATCAAGCAAGTTGTAAAGATTTCTACAACTTAGTGGAAAGCTTAGCTCGTGGAGCTAGGAGCCCGTGGACGTAGGCAAGGTTTGCCGAACCACGTAAATTGAGTTTGCACTCTCTCTATCCCTATCTCTTTATATTTACTTGCACTTGTGATTGTTCTTTATTTGCCATTCTCTTGATTGCATTCTATTTTCATCTTCTTCACCTTTGTTCTCAAAGAAAGATTTAAATAATTTTGATCTTTCAAGAAAATTTTTCTAAATCCGTTTTTATAAATAAAAACCCAATTCACCCCCCCTCTTGGGTTGCCATACCTGGGTCAACAAGTGGTATCAGAGCAAGGTTGCTCTATTTTTTAAATCTTAATCGATTTTTGAGCTATGGACAACTTTTAATTCAACTTCATATGTTGAGGGACTTTCTATCTCTAGACCTCCATTTTTTAATGGAAGTGATTACTCTTATTGGAAAACTAGAATGAGTATTTTCTTGAAATCTTTTGATTATGATTTGTGGTCTATTGTTTTGGAAGGACCTTTTGTTCCTACCAAAATTGAAAATGGGGAATGCATGCTTAAAGAACCTAAAGAGTTTAGTGAAGATGATAAAAAGAAATTGAGTTTGAATGCTAAAGCTATGAATTGTTGTATTGTGCTCTAGATAGAAATGAGTTTAATAGAATATCTACTTGTTCTACGGCACAAGAAATATGGCACACACTTGAAGTAACTCAAGAAGGAACTAGTCAAGTTAAAGAATCCAAAATTAGTATGCTAGTTCATAGTTATGAGCTTTTTAACATGAAATCGGATGAATCAATTTCTGAAATGTTTACTAGATTTACGGATATTGTCAATGGTTTGAAATCTCTTGGTAAATCTTATTCTAATGTTGAAATGGTGAGAAAGATTCTTAGGTGTCTGATGAACACTTAAATATGCATGTTTAATAAGAGTTTAGTTCATCATATTGCATTAATAGTGTCATTAAATTCCTCAACTTAAGCATATTTGTAGCATTTGCATCTTTGGAATTAATTTCTCTTAATTTTGGTTTTGTTACAGGTTCGGTAAAATGGGCATAACTCTCTATTTATAGATCAGAATGGTACAATTCTTAATGTTTTGGAAAGCTGATTTAATTGTCTACAATATTGCATTTCACAAGCATCATCAAATTCGGGCTCTTAGTGGACCAAAATTGGGCTTGAAGTGAACCCATCTACAGTCTCGACCCAGTCTGACCAGGCCTCAGTATTTGGACCGTATCTCTCAAAATACATATCCAAATTGTGAAAATCAATATGTTCTAGAAAGCTGAGAGAAATATCTACAACTTTCATGAAGACATGTGATTAAAATTCACAACATTTCGATGTCAAAATTGATGGTCAAAGTCGGTGCCTAATGATCCCAATTGTCAAAGATATTTACAACTAATATTTGACAATTATGCCCTTGTAATTTGACAAGTTTGCCCCTGGATGTATCTATAAATAGAGGTGCCTTGTGACCCATTAGGGCATCTTGGCCTTGGCTGGAACATTTTGGCTTTGGCTAGGATCTTGTTTTGTATTTGTGTGTTTATGTTATTAATGAATTTTCTTTTTCTTGCATTTTATTTTCTTTCTCTTATAATGTCTTTGTAATTTCTCTCTTGCTAAGGTGAAAGGGTGAAACCCTTGATATGAGAGTAAGGATTCTCTAACCCTTGATATGTGCTTAATTATCATAATTTTATATTGTTTATTTTATATGAGTTACATTTACTTTCTTAATCAATCTTGACACTACTCGAAAAGTGGAGGTCTTGATCCATTGTAGACAATCCTTGGCACATCAAATGCTTGGATCCTTTCTAGATGTCGTATGGTTTTTCCTTACCGACACGAATCTAGTTAGGAACCTTGATTTGTTGTTGACATATGGAGATTGGCACATTGGATGCTTGAACCCATTTACAAGTAGTGGTATAAATATTGGTAACTAAGCAAATATAATTCATATAACTAAAATGGGTTGTTTATCCTTATTCGAAATATCAAGGGCAGATCCCCTAACCTTAGCTTTCATTATTATTGTGTTTATTTCTCTTGTGTGATTCTCAATTATTGTTTACAAACTTGTTCTTTACTAATATTCATTGATATTATCTTGCCATCTCTTTGAATCAGTCATATCATATTTGCTTATCTTATAATTTGTAGCGCTAAAATCTCCTTCCTCGTGGATCGACCCCGGACTCACCGGGTTTATTACTTCGACACTCCTATACTTGGGAGACAATCCTTTTTCGGATGTCAGTGTCTACCAAAATCTTGGGAGCCAAAGGTGACGGCAATTCAAGAAGCAAAGGACCTCACCAAACTACCATTAGAAGAACTTATGGGTTCTCTCATGACTCATGAAATCACCTTGAAGGAGAATGAAGAAGATTTCAAGAAAAAGAAAAATATCGCTTTCAAATCTTCAACAAAAGAAGATGATGAGTCCGACGATGAAGGAGATGATGAAGATCTTGCATTCATCACAAGAAAGCTAAAAAGGATGATTAGAAGAAACCAAGGATTCAAGAAGAATTCTAGAAGGGAGTACAAAGGGCAAAGCTCAAAGCAAGATAAGAAAAATGATCAAGTCATTTGCTATGAGTGCAAGAAACCGGGACATGTAAAGATGGATTGTCCTTACTTCAAGAGTCAAAACAAGAAATCCAAAGCAATGAAAGCCACAAATTGGGATGATAGTGAAGCTAGCTCCACCGAAGAAGAAGATTGCGAAGTGGCAAACATGTGCTTCATGGCTTTAAGTGAAGATGAGGTAAGTATTCTAAACTATGATCCTAAACTTTCATATGATGAATTACTTGAAGCATTCCAAAATTTACATGTGCAAGTTGATAAGCAAAATTCAAAAATTAATGCTTTCAAAAAGAAGTCAAAAATCATGTTATCTCAATTAGAAGAGGTGGTAGAAATAAATGAAGCTTTAGAAAATGAAAATGAAATTTTAAAGCAAAAAGATTTTGAAAGTTTGGAAAGTCAAATACATTTATTAAAAACTGAAAATGACATTTTAAAACAAAAGGATTTTGATAAATTGGAGAAACAAAATGCTATTTTGAAAAAGGAAAATAATGACTTAAGAAATATTGTTGATAGTTTTACAAAAAGCACAAAAAATTTGAATTCTATGTTACAAAACCAAAGGTGTGTTTTTGATAAAAGAGGTTTAGGATATAAAACTCATAAAAATCAAAAGTATTTTAAAAATTATTTTGCTCATGCATCTTCTAGGAATAATCCTAATCATTCATGTACTTATTGTGGAAGAAAAGGACACAAAGTGCATTCTTGCTATATTAAGAGAAATCCTAATTTGAAACAAATATGGGTTCCAAAAAGTACCAAAACTAACCCCCAAGGACCCAAGAACTTTTGGGTATCAAAAAGTTACTCCTTGAATGTTGATTATAGAGACAAAGGAGTGGCAAACACAAGTGGTACTTAGATAGTGGATACTCAAGGCATATGACCGGAGATGCCTCCAAGTTCTCAAGATTAATCATGAATAAAGGAGGATATGTGACATTCGGTGATAATGCCAAAGGAAGGGTAATGGGACATGGTGATATTGGTAACCCTTCTTCACCTATTATTAAAGATGTTTTGCTTGTTCATGGTTTAAAACATGATTTGATTAGCATTAGTCAATTGTGTGATAAGGGATATTTTGTTACTTTTGAGCCTAATAGATGTGTGATTAAGGATGTTAGTAACAATAAGACATTATTTGTTGGTAATAGATGTGGTAATATTTATACAATTGATATTGATGTTAATGATCATGTAGAAAATTGTTTCATTGTTAATCATGATGCTTGGTTATGGCATAGAAGGTTAGGTCATGCTAGCATGGACACAATTTCAAAAATTTCTAAAAATGATTTAATTGATGGTCTTCCAAAAATAAAATTTGAAAAGGATAAGATTTGTGATGCTTGTCAATTTGGAAAACAAGTGAGAACTTCTTTTAAACAAAAGAAATTTATTTCAACAAATAAACCTCTACAGTTACTTCATTTGGATTTATTTGGACCATCAAGAACTCAAAGCCTTGGTGGAAAGTATTATGTTTTTGTTATTGTGGATGATTATTCAAGATTCACTTGGGTATTATTCTTGAAAACTAAAAATGAGGCCATACAAGCTTTTTCAAAATTTGCAAAAAGAGTCCAAAATAAAAAAGGGTATTCTATTATGTCCATTAGGAGTGATCATGATGGTGAAGTAGACAATGTTACATTTGAAAATCTTTGTGATGAAAATGGTTTTGAGCATAATTTTTCCTCGCCTAGAACTCCATAACAAAATGGTGTTGTTGAGAGGAAAAATAGGACTATCCAAGAAATGGCTAGGACCATGTTACTTGAAAATAATTTGCCAAAATATTTTTGGGCCGAAGCCGTTAATACCACATGCTTTATAATCAATAGAGTCCATATTAGAGCTTTAATAAAAAAAAACTCCTTATGAACTTTGGAAAGGAAGAAAACCCAACATTGGATTTTTTAAAGTTTTTGGATGTAAATGTTTTATTTTAAACACCAAGGATAACCTTGGAAAATTTGATGCAAAAGCCGATGTTGGAATTTTTGTTGGCTACTCCAACCATAGTAAAGCATATAGAGTTTTTAACAAAAAGACTCTTACTATTGAAGAATCTATGCATGTTGAATTTGATGAAACTAATGTGATTTCTTCCAAGAATTTGAATGATGATATTGTTGAGGTAGAAAGGCAAATATAGGAATCAAGGCTTAATGAAAAGAGCCAAGATGAATTACAACTTCAACAAGAAAAGCTTGAGGAAGTAAATGATTCTTCCTAAGAATTACCAAAGGAATGGAGGTATGCAAAAGCTCACCCTAAAGATCTCATTATTGGTGAACCATCACAAGGTATGAAAACTAGATCTTCTTTTATGAACTTTTGTAATCATTTTGCATTTGTCTGTCAATTTGAACCAAAATCTTAAAAAAAAAAAAAGCCAAAAATGAGAAAAGTTGGATTTTGGCTATGCAAGAAGAATTGAACCAATTTGAGAGAAATCAAGTTTGGGAATTAGTCCCTAGACTTAAATTTGACTAAACCCCTTAGTCAAGATAGATTTTGCATAATTAGAAGAGAATTAGGCATGTTGGATATGTCTTAATTTTGCTTTAATATGATAATCTTTGAATGGTAGCATATGTTAAGGGGGAGAATATATTTAGGGGAGTAGTTAATTTGATTACATCTTTTTGATGATAACAAAAGGGGGAGAAATAGTTGGATTGCTTATATTCATAACAAGTGCCATTCTTTTTGCTTATTGTTAATTTTCATTCTTTATTTTAGATATTATTTGAAAGCAATCAATGGTTTGTCATCATCAAAAAGGGGGAGATTGTTAGCCCTAAGGCTACATGATAATTTTGATGATAACAATACACATTGATTAATTGAGATTTACTAACATGTTTATTTATGTGCAAGAGTAAGATCATTGAAATAATTTTTAAAATCAAGAAGAGGCTTATTAAAATGAAGTGTTGAAGCTAAGGAGAAGACTACATGTTAAAGGCACCAAAGTTTAAGAACAAGGATTGACTTCAAGGAATGTGACACATGAGCAATGTTCAATCAATTGGTCATATATATCTCTACAAATATCCAAATGATGTGATTCTTGAGCCTTTGGAAAGCTTACTCAATTTATAACATTTCATATGTTTTAATGAAATTCAAATTTCAAGTGCAAGGTTGTCCAAATCATCATGCAAGTTGAAAGACAAATGGAAGCAGCTGACATGAGCACCAAATACTCCTTTGGACATATCTTGAGCTAGAAAAATCAAAATGACTTGATTCTTGAGGCATTGGAAAGATGACTTAATGAAGAACATTTCATATGTTTTGAAAAAATTCAAATTTCAAACAGAAGGCCGGCATAATTGACATGCAATTCGGTGGACTGACACAGAGAAGAAAAATCAACTCACATGAGCACTGAATGGTGTTTTGGCCATATCTTAAGATAGAGATATCTAAATTCTTTGATTCTTAATGTTTTGGAAATATTATTCAAATATGAAGATCTTTTATGTTTTGAAGAAATTCAAATTTCAAACGAAAAGCTGACAGAATTATCATTCAATTTGGTGGACTGACACAAGAAAGAAAAATCAAGTCACATGAGCACCGAATGGTGTTTTGGCCATATCTTGAGTTACCGATATCCAAATGACTTGAGTCATGATGCGTTGGAAAGCTTATTCAAATATGAAAATATTTTATGTTTTGCATATTTTCAAATTTCAAACGGAACATTGACAAAAATGGCAGACAAAATTACGATTTTTATGGTGGGCAGAAAATTTGGAATTGGTGTCTTCACTTGATTAAGTTCATCTCATTTGCCTATAAAAGGAGCCATTCTCCCATGCATTCAAGTAGTGCAAGAGAAGCATTTTATCAAGCAAAAAGCAAGAGAAATATCAAGTCTAGAGAGCTTTTATATTATTTATCTACTCTTTGAAGAGAGTTATACTTTTGTTGTAAAAATTATCTTTGTTCTTGTATTGTGGTGAGAGTGAGATATTCTTGTAAAGGATAATAGTTATCCTTGAGAGAACTCTTGTTGTGTGTTATCAAGAGTTGAAGGAAGTTTTCTTGGTGAGGTTGTTCATCAAGAAGAACTCTTGGTGTGGTGTTATCAAGAGTTGAAGGAAGTTGCCTTGGTGAGGTTGTTCATCAAGAAGAACTCTTGGTGTGGTGTTATCAAGAGTTGAAGGAAGTTGCCTTGGTGAGGTTGTTCATCAAGAAGAACTCTTGGTGTGGTGTTATCAAGGGTTGAAGGAAGTTGCCTTGGTGAGGTTGTTCATCAAGAAGAACTCTTGGTGTGGTGTTATCAAGGGTTGAACGAAAAAGTCTTGGTGAGGTTGTTCATCAAGCAAGTTGTAAAGATTTCTACAACTTAGTGGAAAGGTTAGCTCGTGGAGCTAGGAGCCCGTGGACGTAGGCAAGGTTTGCCGAACCACGTAAATTGAGTTTGCACTCTCTCTATCCCTTTCCTCTTTATATTTACTTGTACTCGTGATTGTTCTTTATTTGCCATTCTCTTGATTGCATTCTATTTTCATCTTCTTCACCTTTGTTCTCAAAGAAAGATTTAGATAATTTTGATCTTTCAAGAAAAGTTTTCTAAATCCGTTTTTATAAATAAAAACCCTTCTAAATAAAAACCCAATTCACCCCCCCTCTTGGGTTGCCATACCTGGGTGAACAGAATTCTCCATTATACTCATTTGTCATTCATCCAGTTCTAAGAGCATCATTTTGCCTTCTGTTGAGACACTATCGATGTCTGATCTTGCCAACTACTTTGACTTTTCAATTTCTACCATGGGCATTCACACCAGAGATAGTAGGGTGACATTGCCTTCCATCATCCCTTTACTTGAGATGATAGATAGGACCTTGTCCGGTTGGCTTTGCCTTCTTCAGTTTTGCCTCCTTGTACAGTTTCTACCAGTTTCACGAGACGGTCTTGGGGAACCACATCTTATGATCATCATTCCTCAGATGAGACCCGATTTCATAACAATTCCCTTGATTCTTGCTGAAACATTTATCAGACTGGATCGAGTTAGGATTGATTCAAGTTTGAGGTTCAGTGGCAGTCTCCTACTTATTCAGGTATTTTTCTTTTGACTCTAATTTTTGCCTAGGCCACCCTTTTGGGATTTCAACTCAGCGGGTTCATTTTTTTCTCTCTTTTTCTTTTTTATGCTCTAATTTTTGTCTAAGCTACCCTTTCGGGTTTTTAACTTAGCAAGCTTACCCTAACTTTTGCCTAAGCCACCCTTTTCGGGTTTTCAACTCAGAGGGCTTTTTCTTTTTCCTTTGCCCTAACTTTTGCCTTAGCTGCCCTTTTGGGTTTTTAACTTAGCGACCCTGTCCTAACTTTTGCCTAAGTCACCATTTCTGAGTTTTCAACTCAGTTTGCTTTTTCTTTTTATTTTTCCTTTGCCCTAACTTTTGCACAAGCTGCCTTTTCAGGTTTTCAACTTAGTAGGCTTGCCTTAATTTTTGCCTAAGCCACCTTTTCAGGTTTTTGACTTAGTAGGCTTTTTCTTCTTTTTTCTTTTCTTTTCTCTCTTCTTTTTTTAGATTTGGTTACAAGAGAGGCTATCTATTGTGGCACCGCCTAAGGGGAATATTTTTCGTTATAGCCCTCCACTTCATATGAGGAGGAGACTTGAGAGATGTTCTTCTTGGATTGACTTGCTTCAATTCCTTCTAGATACTCAGATTCGTTGGCACTGTCAATGGTGGAGGCTGAAGCATGTGATAGTTAGGACCTATATCGCATGCATGCCTTTAGCAGGTTTCACCCATAATTCATTATACGATCTTGCAACACTGTGTCAGCAGTATGGATTTAAGTAAAAGATCATGGATTCATTGACTACTTTCGATCTTGGAAGACTGTTTGCTCGTTATCTAAGTGTGCGAAGGATTCTTGGTCGCATCGGACCATTGAGAGGAATCTGTTCCATGATCTTGA
This sequence comes from Boswellia sacra, assembly GCA_013180625.2. Taxonomy (NCBI): domain Eukaryota; kingdom Viridiplantae; phylum Streptophyta; class Magnoliopsida; order Sapindales; family Burseraceae; genus Boswellia; species Boswellia sacra. The sequence goes on along the minus strand of SNVD02011882.1, from coordinate 21,702 downwards.
TTTTGAGGCAGACGACTGGTATAAGGATTGGGTGACCTTTCAGGCTTCCATTCCTGATCCTACCATTCGAGCTAGACGGTGCTGTGAGTGATGTGGCGAGCTTATTCTTAGTCCATCAAAGATGGAGAGACGACATTGATAATTTTATTGTTAGCTTAAATGTTAGATGTTTTCCTTCTATCATCATGCAAAATAATAAGACATCTCAAAGGCATATATGTTTCCAAAAAATTTTATTTCATTAATAAAAGTACAATCGTTTCTTCTTCAAATAATATGTGTATAATGAGACAAATCCATTCATTAATCAACTATTTCTGGTTTCTGTCTAATTATTTTTTCTATCACACTTTTTTCTTTTTTTTCTTTTTTTTTTAATACATAGTATTTCTTCAGCCTGTCCATGTTGATGGGCTCTGTGAACTCATTCCTTTCCATATTTGATAGGATGGCATCTTTGTTAGACATAACCTTCATCACAATGAATAGGCCCTCCTAGTTGGGCTGGAATTTCCTTATCAGATCAAACATTATTGACTTAGCCTATTTAAGGACTAATTTCCCTTCTTTGAACTTCCTTGCCTTTATTCTTTTGTTAAAGGCTCAAGCAACTTGCTTATGGTACAACTACATGTGATATTTGGCCTTCATTCTTTTCTCATCAATCAAGGCCAATTGTTCACATTTATTGTCAATCCACTCCGCTTCGAGAATTTCTACTTTTACCAGAACCCTTGCTGATTTCACTTCTATCTCAATTGGTAGGACAACTTCTGAACCATATATCAACAAGAAGGGCATCATGCCTGTCGAACTTTTGGTTGCCATTCTATAATCCTATAGAACAAACATCAGCTTTTTCGTCCAATCTTTGTATGTCTACACTGTCTTGGCCAACATCTTCTTGATGTTCTTATTGGCTGCTTCCACTGCTACCTTTGCTTGTGATTGATATGGAGACAACTTATGGTGTTCAATCCCTGAAATAAGACTTTAGTTTTAGCCTGGAAATGAACCCTATTATCAGTCACGACGTGATGTGACACTCCAAATTTGCATATGATCAATGAACTTCGCCATTTGCTATGCCCCCAGTTTACTGTAGGACTCAACTTCTATCCATTTGGTAAAGTAGTTAATCACTATCGCCAAATATCTATGCCTATTAGAGGTTGACGGCTTTATCTCACCTATAATGTCAATTCTCCATGCTGCAAAGGGCCACAATGCCACTATTCCTTGTAACTCCAAGGGTAGCTGGTGAATCAAATTTTCATTGATCTAGCATTGGTGACATCTCTTCACAAATTGGACATAATCTATCTCAATGGTTACCCAATAAAAGCTTTATCTCATTATCTTATTCGCAAGCATCAGTTCGTTTATAGGTGATCCACACACACCACTATAGATTTCTTCCATAAACCTTCTAGCTTCTTTCTCGTTAGCACATCTCAATTACATCCCTTCTGGCATTCTCTTATACATCATTCCTTGATGACAAGTAAATTGTTGGGCCAACCTTTGTAGTACAATATTGTCTTTCTTATTAGCCCCATCTAGTGGAATCCTTTCTTTCAGGTATATCTTCAAGTCATAGAACCATGGCTTCTCATCCACTTCAGCATTCATTACATAGGTTCCATACAACAAGGACCCCATGCTTATGATATCACTATTGACCTTACCAGCAACTCTAAAGTACTCACCCAAACCAAAACCAAAGAAGCCAAAGTGTCTGCCATCTAATTCTTGTTTCTAGGCAAATGGGTGAAGGTACACTGCTTGAACCTCCCAATTAACCTTCTAATGTGCTCGAGATATGATTTTAACCTTCGTTCTCATAGATCCCAATCTTCATTGGCTTGAGAGATGACTAACTTTAAATCTCCCAACACTTCTATTTCATTGATGCCCATAGCAATCATGATTTCTAACCCAAAGGCACAAGCTTTGTACTCAGCCATATTATTGGTGACTTTAAACTCCAACTTCTTAGCGAAGGGAATGACTTACTTAGTTGGTGATACCAGAATAACTCTTATTCCAGCACCATTTTGATTGATAGCTCTATCAAAAACATTCTCTATCCCACTACCGAGATTACCCTCTGATGTTTATCTAGGAAATCCAACACCCATGGTTCATCATTGTCGACCAGATTCATGGCCAAAAACTCTGTTGTTACTCTTCCTTTCACCACCTTCTTGGTGACATACTTGATCTCGAATTCTGACTGTTAAACTAGCCATCTTACTAGTTTGCCCACCAAAGGTGATGCTTTATAAAGATACTTCATTAGGTCCTCCTTTGAGACAACCTTAATCTTAAAAGACTGAAAATAATGCCTTAACTTATTTAAGAGCCACACCATGGCTAAGCATGTTTTCTCCACTTAGTTATACTTTGTCTGTATGGTAGCAACTTCTTGCTAAGATAATAGATAGCATATTTTACGCCATTCTCATCTTCTTGTGCTAGCATAGCACGTAAAGAATCAAATTCTTCACAGGTCTTGGTAGTCTCAAAACTAGTGGATTCTGTAAGTACTTCTTAATCTACTCAAATGACTCTTAGAACCGATCATTCCACTCCACTGGCTGGTCCTTCTTTAGGAGCTTGAAAATCGGTGCATAAATTACTATCAATTTGGCAATGAACCAACAAATTCATTGGATCTTCCCAAGAAACCCTCTAACTTCTTTCTCTATTTTAGGCGATGGCATCTTCGTAATCACCTTAATCTTGTCTAGATCTACCTCTATCCCCTTCCTACCAATTACAAACCCTAATAGCTTCCCTGAGGTGACTGTAAAAATGCACTTCTTCAGATTTAGCTACAGCTTGTACTTTTTTACCCTTTCTAGGAATTTGTCTAAAGCTTCAAGATGGTCATCTTGAGTTTCGGATTTCACCATCATGTCATCCACATAGACTTCTATCTCCTTATGCATCGTATCATGAAAAAGCATCATCACCATTCGTTGGTAGGTCACTATAGGCACTAGAATTTTGAGGCTCGATGATGGAAGGAAGATGAAGGTCAAGTAATGAAAATGATCAAAATGCCCTTGGAAGCCAAGAAAAGAAGTTAAGAAGGAATCGATTAAAGGTCTCAAAAACTGATATGTGACTTCAAAAAATCACATAAATTAATCTATAAGGAATCTATGAATGAGTCATATATCATTCCAAAGATGTCTAGTTTTCAAAGAAATTTACATATCATAAATCAGAGTTGAACTTAAAAAGTTATACATGATCTAACAAATGAAGGTCAAAAGGGATTACAATGCAAAGTGCCAAGATAAGAAGGACCGAAGGAGAGTAGTCGTCCAGTTGTTGACCAATAATTGTTTGATTATTGACCGATAGTTGCCTGGCTATTAGACAATCTTTTGATGGTTTTCCAATAGCCGCCTGGCTGTTCTCCCTCTAATTTTGGAAAATCTCATCATAAACCTTCCAATTTTGATTTTTCATTCCTTTTTCAACTTCAACCTTCAACTATATAAACCCCCTCTTGGCTCACTTTTTAGGGCACACCGATTATTGAGAATAATTATCTCTTCTTCTTCTTGAAGACACGCTTGAGAATTCGAAAAGTTTTTTCTAGTTTAAAGATTTTTAGGTGTTCTATTATTCTAAACCCGGCAAGGGTACGTCTTGAGAGCAGTCCTCTTTTCTCCCTCTTATTTTCTTGTTTACTTTTCTTGCTTAGAATTGAGCATGATTAGGGTTTCTTTTGCTTAGAATAACCATGTTTAGGATTTGATTTAATGCTTAGAAGTATGTTTAGGGTTATTAAGAATTGTTCTAACCCTTGTTTGTTTTGCGAGATGGATAAGTGTGTCGCGATAAGTCTCTTTCCCTTATTAGAAACATGTTGAGGAATTTATTTTCTTCGCAAATGCTTAGAATCATGCTTAGGAGCATGTGTCTAGAATCAACCTTAAGAGCACATGATTAGAAACATGCCAGGAGAATTTATATTTGCTTTGATAAATGCTAGGAAATAGTATAGAATCGGTCAGAATTACCATATTACCTCTTGAATGCTTTGATTTGGCTAGAAGAGCCTTGTTTGACTTCAATTGTTTGAATTAGGCTAGAAATGCCATGATTAGGCTAGAGGATGCCATGATAACATAAATTAATATGAATTGTGCTAGCATAGTAATAGGTAGAATTACCATGATAGAATTATCAAATCTAGGTTAGAATGCCCTGATACTAGATTATGGCTTTGTATTGAATTAATTGATTTATGAATATGTGAATATGCTATGAATATACTATGTTTAGGAGTGTTATTATATGATGCCATGAAGTGGTAGTGGACTCACATTGATGCTGAAGGACTATCACTTATAATTGGATGAATGCATTCTTTACAGAATTTATTTTATTGTTCAAGAACAAAGCAATGTAATCCTCTTCCCCTTCCCCCATGTTTGATGGAAATGTAATTCTATTCTCCTTCCTCTTTTTACATATGAATATAAAACTGCCATATTGAATAATCACCTCACATGTCTATATGAAGATAAAAATAAAATGTGTGCATAAAATTAACAACTTAAGTAGACTGTATGTCAATATGAGATATTTTTATTTGGTATACCCTAATGGAGGTTGGATTTTGATCTGGGCGGGTCAAACAACTCGTACCTAACTTCTTGAACCCATATCTGAAGGGATGAGGGTACTTTAGGTCCTGAAACAAGGGATTGGATTGCCCCCATTTATTCTCAATTGAATAATTGGGTGGCGACTCCATTTCTTCAGACATGCCCATGGCTCGTTTGTGTTCCCATAAGTCTTGAAAAGGGTTTTGGCACAGTGTTATAATCACAAATGCTCTGATGGGATGAAAGCCCCGTTCATAGTGGTGACTCCATTAGGGAAAAGAGCGGTTGATTCTGATTGGGATACCAAATTCTAATACCTCATGTTGATATTTTGAGTCCTTGCATCACTACACTTTTGTACATAATGAGCACAAACTGCCTAAACTAGCCATGCGACATTGGCATGAGAAGTCTTTGGCTCCATTCGACTCTTAGACGACAAATGTTGGTGTCACTACCTTTGACCACATACCATTAAATTGGTATAAAAAGAGATTGGCCCAAAGGGACATCTTTAGCTCGAAGGAGCCCAGACCATTGGACCCTTGAGACACAAGCCCATGTAGATGACTCTAGAAATTTTGAATAGAATGAATATCTAAAACCCATGTTGAAATGCATGTCTATGGATGTAAATTTCCCATAACTAGAATAACATTAACTCAACCTCATGAAACCATGAACGAATGCCACATGTTAAATGACCCATGAGAACAATATAGGGACATGTGCCACAAATTAGGGTTATCATGATGTTTAGAAGCCATGTTATGATAATCATGGAGAATCCAATATCAGCATGTTTGTTAGAATCAGGTGAGAGAATCTCGCATTCCCATATCCCATGATGATGACTTGGGAATAAAGCCAAAGAACCTAGGAACTAAGACTCGACTTTATGTGTGTGGTGATAAACAGTTAAATATGGATGCTTAATAAGAGTTTAATTCATCATATTACATTAATAGTGTCATTAAATTCCTCAACTTAAGTATATATATAGTCTTTGCATCTTTTGAATTAACTTCATCTTAATTTTAGTTTTTGTTATAAGTTTGGTAAAATAGGCATAACTTTCTATTTATAGATCAGAATGGTGCAAATCTTGATTTGTTGGACTGATTAAATTATGTAAAAGATTGCATTTCACAAGCATCATAAAATTCGGGCTCTTAATGGACCAAAAATGGGCTTGAAGTGAACCCATCTGTAGCTTTAGTCTAACCTGACCATGCCTCTGTATTTTTGACTATATCTCTTGACATATAGATCCAAATCATATGAATCAAGATGTTCTAGAAAGATAAGAGAAATATCTACAACTTTTATAAAGAAAAGTGATCAAAATTCTAAATAATTCAATGCCAAAATCGATACACATGATGATATATATTGTCAACAAGATATTTACAATTGTCCCTTTATAATTTGACAAGTTTGCCCCTGAATGTATCTATAAATAGAGGTACCTTGTGACCCATGAGGGCATCTTGGTTTTGGCTGGGATCTCTTATTATTGTATTTTTCTCTCTTGTGTTTTGTTCTCTTAATGTTATTAATAAATCTTCTTTTTCTTGCAATTTATTTTCTTTCTTTTATAATGTCTTGCTAAATTCTTTTTTGCTAAGGTGAAAGGGTGAAATCCTTGATATGAGAATAAGGATTTCTAACCCTTGACATATGCTTAATAATCATAATCTTGTATCATTTATTTTATATGTTTTATATTTATTTTCTTAATCAATCTTGACACCACTCGTAAAGTGGAGGTCTTGATCCATTGTAGACAATCCTTGGTACATCAAATGCTTGGATCCTTTCTAGATGTCATATGGTTCTTCCTTACCGACATGAATCTAGTTAGGAACCTTGATTTGTTATAGACATATGGTGATTGGCGCATTAGATGCTTGAACCCATTTACAAGAAGTGGTACAAATATTGGTAATGAAACAAATATAATTCATATAACAAAAATGGGCTTAAATGACATACCTTCTGATTGGAACCTTCTTAATGTGTGGATTCCAATTGAGTTATAATTGGGTTATTTATCCTTATTTGATATATCAAGGGCGGATCCCCTAACATTAGCTTTCATTATTATTATATTAATTTATCTTACTTGCGTATTTTAATTATTCTCGTTTATTGCTTATGAAATTGCTTTTTCATTTGCTATGGTAGGATTTACCTCCTATTTCCATAGATGGTTTTAATGCCTTTTGTTTTTGTTTTACATTTGAATGGTTGGTAGCACTGCCTACCATATTAACTTTTATTTATTGATATTATTTTGTTATTTCTTTAAATCATTCATATCATATCTGCTTACCTTTTAGTTTGTAACGCTAAATCTCTTTCCTCGTGGATCGACCTCGATCTTATCGGATTTATTACTTCGACACTTCTATACATGGAAGATAATCCTATTTTTGGATGTGTCAAGTTTTTGGCACCGTTGCTGGGGAAGGTAAAATTTGACGTGCAAAATTGTAAGTATTATCTTTTCTCATCTTAGATTTTAATTTTTTTCTTTGTCGCGTGTTCATCTTTTCTTTTCTTTTTTTCAAATTTACATGAAAATTTGGTCACGCACATCTAGTGGTAGACTTGTTAGGAAAACATCATCTTCCTTAGAAAACATGGTCAACAATCAAGTGGAAAGGTTCACGGATGAAAGGGATAGTCGTTCCCAACAAAATGACTAAAACCAACCAAGAATCCTCAGAGATTACATGAAATCGGTAAGGACTAGTGTACTATCTTATGTAATTTCTCCTCTTGATGCAATCCATTTCAATTTCAAATCGAGTTTTGTTCTACTTTTACCCACCTTTCATAGCCTTAATATGGAGAACCCATATTTGCACTTAAAATATTTGAAGAGGTGTGTAACTCCTATAGTGACCAAATTGTAGCATAAACACCATTAGATTAAAGCCTTTTCCTTTTTCTTTATAAGATAAAGCTAGAACATGGCTGCAAAATTTGAGGTAAAGTTCCATTAGTTCATGGGATGAGATGAAACAATAATTCTTGAAAAATTTTTTTCCTATCCATAGAACAAATTCTCTAAAAAGATAAATCACCACTTTCACTCAAAAATAAGGAGAAACCCTTTACCAATGTTGGGATAGGTATAAAGAATTACTTGATACCTGTCCTTACCATGGTTTTGAAACTTGAAGAATAGTTGCACACTTCTATGAAGGGTTAACATGTCAAGATAGGCAACTAGTAGAGCTAATGTGTAATGGAGAATTTGGAGAAAAAGACCCTGATGAAGCAATTGATTACCTAGATTCATTAACAGACAAAGCCCAAAATTGCGACACTGCTGGCACCTATGAGACACCAAGCAAAGCCCCAACCTCGGCATCCAATAGAGGCATTTACAACCTTAGGGAAGACCATGACTTTCAAGCCAAATATGCATCCCTAGCTAGAAAAGTCGAGGCTTTAGAAATGAAAAAGAGCGGTCAATGGAATTCTATTCGAGAAATTGTCTGTCATATTTGTTATGATAATGACCACCCTACTGATGAGTCCCAAACTCTACTTGCCTTTAGGGAATGTCTCCATGAACAAGAAAATTCTTTGAACATTTTAAAAGGTCAAATCACAATCCATACTCACAAACCTACACTCCTGGTTGGAGAAATCATCAAAATTTTAGTTGAAAAAATGACAATCATGCACAATCTTCACAAATCCCTTTTCAAACACGTCAAAATTTTTAAAGTTCTCATGATCATGCATATGCTCCTCCTCCTGGGAATGACCTTGAAGAGATATTGCATTCATTCATTACAAAGCAAGAGACTTTTAATAGTCAAACTGCTCAAACATTAGCAAATTTGTCAGACACTCTTGCAAAATTTGCATCCACATTTAGCATCCAAGAAAAAGGAAAAATTCCTTCTCAAACATTACAAAACCCCAAAGATCAATCCAACTCAAATGTGAGGAGTTCAAATAGTCATTATGTGGACCAAGCCAAATCAGTCATGACCTTTCGCAATGGTAAGGTTGTTGAAAAACACATTCCTAAACCTTATGAGAAAGAAGAAGAATCAATCTCTAAAGGTTAGGAAGAGGTTACCAAACCAACACCTAGTGAAGAAGGAACCAAATCCCCATCTGTGCCTCCATTTCCTCAGGGATTAGGCGCACAAAAGAAGCCAACTCACAATTATGAAATCTTTGAAGTTTTCAAATAGGTAAAGGTCAACATTCCCTTGCTAGATATGATCAAACAGGTACCTTTTTATGCAAAATTTTTAAAAGATTTGTGCACTATGAAAAGGAAATTGAATGTGAAAAAGAAGGCCTTTCTGGCCAAGCAAGTAAGTGCTATTCTTCAAAACAATAATACAGTGAAATATAAGGATCTAGGTTGTCCTACAATTTCATGTGTTATTGGAGACCATAAAATTAAACAAGCTTTACTTGATCTTGGTGCTAGTGTAAATTTGCTTCCATACTCGATTTTTTAGAAACTAAATCTAGGTGAGTTAGAACCAACTTCTGTGACTCTTTTGCTTACTAATAGGTCAATTAAAGTACCAAGAGGAGTAGTAGAAGATGTGTTAGTTCAAGTCCATAAATTCATTTACCCAGTGGATTTTATCGTCTTGGACATACAACTAGTGGAAGTATGTAATTCAATTCCTGTCATTTTAGGGCGTCCATTTCTAGCTTCCTCTAATGCTTTGATTAATTGCAAGAATGGAGTCATGAAGCTATCATTCGGAAACATGACATTAGAACTTAACATTTTTTATATGTGCAAACAGCCACATGAAGAAGTTGATGAAATTGAGGAGGCCAATATGATTGAAACTATTATGGAAGACCACATCCAAAAAGGGAGTTCTTCTGACCCTTTGGAACCTTGTTTAGTGAATTCATTAGAATCAAGTATGGAACTAGAGTCTGATCTTTCTAATATATGTTCTTTACTAGATTGTGCACAGGTGATGGCAAAAGGCTCAGAACCACGACTTGAAGAATTGGGACAAATGAATGAAAGCAAGGAAGAGGAGGCTCCCAAGTTAGAATTGAAGCCCTTACTTGAAGGACTAAAATACGCATATCTTGGGGAGAATCAGACATATCCGACGGTAATTTCTTCATCCCTCACAAGCGAGCAACAAAGTAACTTGAAACACATGCTTAAAAGGCATAAAAATGCAATCAGGTGGACTTTAAAAGACATAAAAGGCATTAACCCTTTGATTTGTACACATAGAATACATTTAGAAGAAAATGCCAAAATATCCCAATAACCTCAAAGGAGATTAAATCCCCACATGAAAGAGGTCATTAGGGCTGAAGTTCTCAAACTACTTGATGTGAGAATTATCTACCCTATTTCTGATAGTAAGTGGGTAAGCCCTACACAAGTAGTACCTAAGAAATTTGGCATTATAGTAGTCAAAAATAAAAAGGGTGAATCATTATCAACTCGATTCTCATCTCGTTGGAGGATGTGCATTGATTATAGAAAATTAAATGCTGTCACCAGAAAAGACCACTCTCCCTTACCATTCCTTGACCAAATTTTGAAACGAGTAGTAAGGCACTCCTACTATTGCTTTTTCGATGGATATTCAGGATATTATCAAATTCCTATTGCACTTGAAGATCAAGAAAAAAACCACATTCACATGCCATTTCGACATTTTTACATTTAGAAGGATGCCTTTCGGACTTTGTAATGCTCTAGCTACTTTTCAAAGATGCATGTTAAGCATTTTCAGTGACATGATTGAGCATTTTATAGAAGTTTTCATTAATGATTTAACTATCTTTAGAAATTCTTTTGATAATTGTCTTGAAAACTTAGAAAAAGTCCTAAAAAGGTGTGAAGAAAAAGGTCTTATCTTGAATTGGGAAAAATGTCATTATATGGTTACTTCAAGAATTGTCTTAGGTCATGTGGTATCTTCCAAGGGAATTGAAGTGGACAAAGCAAAAGTGAAATTAATTTCCTATTTGCCTTCGCCGAAAATAGTTAAAGAGGTCCGTTCATTTTTAAGGCATGCCAAATCTTATAGGAGGTTCATACGAAATTTTAGTGTTATACCTAAACCTTTTTGCAACCTTTTAATAAAAGATACTTCTTTTGAATGGACTCAAGAATGTCAAAATGCCTTTGATAAGTTAATTGGACTTTTAACAACTGCTCTAGTTATGCAATCTCCTGATTAGTCCTTGCCTTTTGAATTGATGTGTGATTTGAGTGACTACGCTGTTGGTGCTATCTTAGGACAAAGAAAAGAAGGTAAGCCTTATGTGATATACTATACAAGTAGGACTTTAAATGATGCACAAAATGAATTACACAACAACTGAAAAAGAACTACTTGCAGTAGTATTTGCATTGGACAAATTTTGATCTTATTTTAATTGGTTCTCCAACGATTGTTTACACAAACCATGAAGCTGTGAGATATTTAATGTCTAAACAAGATGCAAAACTTAGATTGATACGGTGGATCTTACTGATTTAAGAATTCAACTTCATAATAAAGGTTAAGAAAGGAGCTGAAAATGTCGTTGCAAACATCTGTCAAGATTAACGACAGAGACATTAATTGAAACTTCACCTATCAATGACTCTTTTCCTGATGAATTTTTATTCTCCGTTACTGCAGTACCTTGGTTTGCTAACATTGTAAATTTTGTTGCAACAGGAGTAATGCCACCTCATTGGAATGCTCAAGACAAAAGGAAGTTTTTGACCGAGCTAAAAAAATTTTATTGGGATGACCCATAACTATTCAAATATTGTCCGGACCAAATAATGAGAAGATGCATACCCGACAATAAGGTAAGTAGTGTCATTAATTTTTGTCATTTTGAAGCATGTTGAAGACACTTTTCGTCTAAAAAAACAGCTGCTAAAATCTTGTAATGTGGATTTTATTGACCCATATTATTTAAAGATGCACATGCATTTTTTAAAACTTGTGAAAATTGCTAAAAATTGGGATCCATTTCAAAGCGAAACATGATGCCTTTGAATCCCATTCTTGTTGTTGAAATCTTTGACTGTTGGGGTATTGATTTTATGGGATCTTTTCCACCATCATTTGGTTTTGTGTACATTCTTGTTGCAGTAGACTATGTTTCAAAATGGGTCAAGGCAATTCCATGTCGAAACAATGATCACAAAACATTTATCAAATTCTTGAAAGAGAATATCTTGTGTCGATTTGGAATTTCTCGAGCCGTTATTAGTGATGAAGGTACACATTTTTGTAACAAACCATTTGAAACTCTAATGAAGAAATACAAAATAGCCCGTAAAGTTTCTACACCTTATCACCCGTAAACAAGTGGACAAGTTGAATTAGCTAATAGGGAGATAAAACAGATCTTAGAAAAAACGGTTAACCCAAATCGTAAAGATTGGTCTTTAAGACTTAATGATGCACTTTGGGCTTATCAAACTGCTTTCAAAACATCATTGGGAATGTCTTATTATAGATTAGTTTATGGGAAACCTTATCACTTGCCCGTGGAAATTGAGCATAAAGCTTATTAGGCCATTAAAACATTTACCACAAATTTGGATGATGCTTGCAAGTTACATAAACTCCAACTGAGTGAACTTGAAGAAATCAGGAATGAGGCTTATGAAAATTCTAAAATCTACAAAGAAAAAATGAAGGTTTTTCATGATAAATTCATTGTTAGAAAATCTTTTGAACCTTCACAAAAAGTTTAATTGTATGATTCAATATTGCATTTGTTTTCTGACAAACTTCAGTCTCATTGGATTGGGCCTTTCATTATTAAAAATGTTTTCTCTCATGGAGCTGTTGAAATTGAGAATCTAAAGAATGGTAATGTTTTAAAAGTTAATGGACAATGGTTAAAACCATTCATTGAAAATTTTGATCAAAATGAAGAGTCCATTACTTTAATCAATCCTTAAAAAGGATTGATTTTTCTCGGTCAAGTAGCGGATACAGTACTCCGTGACTTTTAAGGTCGATTTTTTAGTTTCCTAAAAACTGTTGCTCACCTTGCACTCATTTTTTTTTCTTCTCTCTCATTTTCTTCACATGGATACCATTTTCTCGAATCTGCACAAACATTTTTTCCTCTCTTCCGCAAAATAATTTGCTTAAAAGTTACAAAGCTCGCATAGAAAGACTAGGATGTTGATGCGTAGGGGTATTCCTACTAATTTAAGATGGTTAATTGAAGCCAAGGTTCGATTTGCTTGTGAGTTTTTAGATAATATTGTTTCCCACATGCCAGGTTTGGGAAAAAGCTCTTACGCCAAAAAGCGAAGAGTGAAAAGGTTACAAGTTTGTCACAAATGTGCAAGATGGACTTGTAACCAGCGTTGTCGCTCCTTGGGATATTTGTCTAATAATCGAGAGGATGAGCTGCAATTCATCAAGAATGGACTGAGTAAGGGGTCTTTGGATAATATCTAATTGACTATTGAGATGCGATCTTGTGGAATTGCACAGCATGAAATTTTGAAATTATGGACACAATTTCAAGAAGAGCAGGAACATTACAGTCTCAAGAATCTGACTCAAAACAACCTTATTTGTCAGTTTATAAGAAAATTAGATAGGAAGCATATCCCCAACTCATAGAAGGTGTTTAAGCTGTTTCTGGACGTAAAACCAGAGGAAGATGTGAGACACAGTCACAACTAACTGTACTTATGCATGTGTGCTATCATTTTTGAATTTTTATGCCTTATAGCTGTCATTTATGAATTAATGTCTCTATCTTTTGATTGACTCATGCATTTATGGTGTCCTATTTCTGTCTTTTTTTTTTTGAATTTCTATGCTTTATTGTCAAACTTTTTCAACTAACAGTCGACCTATCTATATAGATGTCATCATTAGAATACCTTTTTGCACTCCATAAGTATAACATCTCTTGTTCTTCACTTCACATATGTATACACATGGAGGGAACCTTAAAACGTCAAATCCAAAAGATATGTGTATTCTGTGGATCTCGACCTGAAAAAAGTAAAGAGTTTGTAGCAGTAGCAAATTATCTTACTAGGCTATTAGTTGAAAGAAGGTTCATATGGTTTATGGGGGAGGTAGCCTCGGGTTAATAGGTTGTGAGTCAATAGCTGCACCCGTAGGGGGCAGTCAAGTTTTAGGTGTTATTCCTAAAGCTTTAGCTGTAGAAAGCATCATTGGAAAAATGATTGGGAAGGAGTTACAAGTCTCTTCTATGCATGAACGCATGGCATATATGCTTATCAATTCAGATGCCTTTATTGCTTTACCAGGTGGCTTTGGTACTCTCGAAAGAATTTTTCAAATTGCCTATTGGGTCCAACTGAATCTCCATAAAAAACCCATAGGTTTGTTGAATGTTAAAAATTTCTTTGATCCTTTGATAATTTTGTTGAAGTAGCTGTGGAACAGAATTTTATCCCTCTTTCGTTGTGATAGATCCTTATTTCTGCCACTACTACTAGTGAATTACTTGACAAATTAGAAGCAGTCGAGTATGAACTTGACCAACTATAACTCAAATTAATTGGTTAGGGGGATAAAACAAAAAGTGTAAATTTGATCTGAATCTCTGTTTCTAATCTTTCTTGTCTTTTATTTTATTTGTAGCATTTTATTTTACGTGTCTTTCAGGTAGTCTCTTTTGAATAACTGAAGCTTCAGGTAATATCTCCTATACTTTATCTCTCTATATTTAAACTTTAAGGACAATGTTTCATTTGGTTGTTGGGGGGGGGGGGATAGTAGAAATAACTGTGTCTTATATTTTCTTTTTCTTGCCAAAAAAAAAGCCAAGTTAGTAATTAGATTCAGACTGTGGTGTAAGGAGTTCAAATCCTCTTGAGATGCATTTTGTGTCAGGAATGACAGAGTAAAGAGGGCCATTTTGAACTCTTAAAACACACTCTAACTAATTTGTCATTTTGTTTTGACTTTGCACTTTTGAAGACTCATTTTAGCTAACTTGATATTATTTAGCTTTGATTTTTGAATTTTATAATGAGGTTGTCTTATTCACTTCACTTTGAATTATTATCTATGAACTCTCACGACCTTATCACTTAATAAACTGCTTGTTTATGTACTCATTAAGCAAGTATTCATGAACCTTTCTTCACACTAACACATACCTTGATGCATGATTGTGGGTTACAGAATGAAATTTTGCAATATTTGAGTTCTTTTGTTTTGTTTAGGATAACAACAAAAGGAAGGGGAGATAAAAAAAAAGCAATTGTGGATAAGTTTGGTCTCGTAGCCTCCTTAATTTGAGCAATTAAGCCCGAGGGGTGCCTCAACACCTAATACCCTAAGACCAACTGGTTTGGGAGCTATTGGCCTAAAGCTCATTACATAGTTTAAGAAGAAAGCTTAAGGCGAGTGAACATTACACTATCCACAAGTTTCTAAGCAAAAATAAAGCATCAACAACCCGAGTCATTAAGCTCATAGGGGTGTCTTAACACCCAATGCCCTAAGGCCAACTGGTTTTGGAGTCATTAGCCTAAGGCTCGCTACACGGGTTAAGGATGCATTCTTTCAAGAAAAAAAAGAAGAAAAAATATATATAAAAATAAAAACAATGATGAATGAATGTCCCCTACCTAAAGATGTTAGCCTTAACAAATATTAGAATCGATATGGCTTTTTTCTAAAAAGCCTCATAGTCATGTGTCGACTAAGCATGAAAAGAAGGTTTGTTAATATCTTGACTGAAGGGTACATGAGTCTTTATTAAAAAAAAAAAATCATCGAGAGTTTGTTTATTTGGATAGAATCAAGGAAAGTGCAATAATGACCAACTTGGATGTAAAATTCTATAAATTACTTCTAAATAATAACGCTTTAATTGCTAGGGAATAGCAATAAGCAGGTTGGGGGTGTGATGAACACTAAAATATGTATGCTTAATAAGAGCTTAATTCATCATTTTACATTAATAGTGTCACCAAATTCCTCAACTTAAGCATATTTGTAGTGATGAACAATTAAATATGCATGTTTAATAAGAGTTTAATTCATCATATTGCATTAATAGTGTCATTAAATTCCTCAACTTAAGCATATTTGTAACATTTGCATCTTTGGAATTAATTCCTCTTAATTTTGGTTTTGTTACAGGTTTGGTAAAATGGACATAACTCTCTATTTATAGATCAGAATGGTGCAATTCTTAATGTTTTGGAAAGCTGATTCAATTGTCTACAAGATTGCATTTCACAAGCATAATCAAATTCGGGCTTTTAGTGGACCAAAATTGGGCTTGAAGTGAACCATTCTACAGTCTCGGCCCAGTCTGACCAGGCCTCAGTATTTGGACCGTATCTCTCAAAATACGTATCCAAATTGTGCAAATCAATATGTTCTAGAAAGCTGAGAGAAATATCTAAAACTTTCATGCAGACATGTGATTAAAATTTACAACATTTCGATGTCAAAATTGATGGTCAAAGTCGGTGCCTAATGATCCCAATTGTCAAAGATATTTACAACTAATATTTGACAATTATGCCCTTGTAATTTGATAAGTTTGCCCCTGGATGTATCTATAAATAGAGGTGTCTTGTGACCTATTGGGGCGTCTTGGCCTTGGCTGGAACATTTTGGCTTTGGCTAGGATCTTGTATTGTGTTTTGTGTGTTTATGTTATCAATGAATTTCCTTTTTCTTGCATATTATTTTCTTTCTACTATAATGTTCTTCTAATTTCTCTATTGCTAAGGTGAAAGGGTGAAACCCTTGATATGAGAATAAGGATTCTCTAATCCTTAATATGTGCTTAATAATCTTAATCTTATAATGTTTATTCAATATGATTTATATTTAATTTCTTAATCAATCTTGACACCACTCGTAAAGTGGAGGTCTTAATCCATTGTCGACAATCCTTGGCATATCAAATGCTTGGATCCTTTTTAGATGATGTATGGTTCTTCTTTACCGACACGAATCTAGTTAGGAACCTTGATTTGTTGTAGACATATGGTGATTGGCACATTGGATGCTTGAACCCAGTTACAAGAAGTGGTATAAATATTGGTAATGAAACAAATATAATTCATATAACTAAAATGGGTTAATTATCCTTATTTGAAATATCAAGGGCGGATCCCCTAACCTTAGCCTTCATTGTTATTGTTTTAATTCCTCTTGTATTCTAATTATTCTATTGTGTATGAACTTTTTATTTTATTTACTATGGTAGGTTCTACCACCTTATGAAATTGTTCTTTAATTTACTATGGTTGGTTATACCACCTATTTCCCTGGATGGTTTTACCTCCTCTTGCTTTTTGTTTTATATTTGAATAGTCGATAATACCGCCTACCATCTTACATATTTATTGATATTATCTTGTCACCTCTTCGAATCATCCATATCACATTTGCTTATCTTATAATTTGTAACGCTAAAATCCCCTTCCTCGTGGATCGACCCCGGTCTCACCGGGTTTATTACTTCGACACTCCTATACTTGGGAGACAATACTTTTTCGGATGTGTCAAGTTTTTGGCGCCGTTACCGAGGAAGGTAAAAATTGGCGTGCAAAATTGTAAGTATTCTCTTTTCTCATCTTAGATCTAATTTTTTTATTTTTTTTGAGTGTTCATCTTTTCCTCTCTTTTCTTCTCTCTTTCTTGCATGAAAATTTGGTCACGAACATCTAGTAGTAGACTTGTTAGAAAAACATCATCTTCCTTAGAAAACATGGCCGACAATCATGAGGAAATATTCACGGATGAAGGGGACAACCATTTGCAACAAAATGATCAAAACCAATGAAGAACCCTCAAAGACTACATGAATCCGGTAAGGACTAGTGCACCATCTTGTGTAGTTTCTCCTCCAGATTCAATCCATTTCAATTTCAAACCAAGTTTTGTTCGACTTCTACCCACTTTTCATGGCCTTGACATGGAGACCCCATATTCGCACTTAAAACTCTTTGAAGAGGTATGTAGCTCCTACACTGACCCAAATTGTAGCATAAACACCATTAGATTAAAGCTTTTTCCTTTTTCTTTTAAAGATAAAGCTAGAATATGGCTACAAAATTTGAGGTCGAATTCCATCAGTTCATGGGATGAGATGAAACAACAATTTCTGAAAAATTTTTTTTCTACCCATAGAACAAATTCTCTTAAAAGATAAATTTCTGATTTCTCTCAAAAACAAGGAGAAACCCTTTACCAATGTTGGGATAGGTATAAGGAACTACTTAATACCTGTCCTCACCATGGGTTTGAAACTTGGAGAATAGTTGCACATTTCTATGAAGGGTTAACACCTCAAGATAG
This sequence comes from Boswellia sacra, assembly GCA_013180625.2. Taxonomy (NCBI): domain Eukaryota; kingdom Viridiplantae; phylum Streptophyta; class Magnoliopsida; order Sapindales; family Burseraceae; genus Boswellia; species Boswellia sacra. The sequence goes on along the minus strand of SNVD02011882.1, from coordinate 3,755 downwards.
GCAACTAGTGAAATTAATGTGTAATGGAGAATTTAAAGAAAAAGACCCTGAGGAAGCACTTGGCAAAAAGGCACAAAATTGGGACACTGCTGGCACCTATGAGGTACCAAGCAAGACCCCAACCTCGACATCCCATAGAGGTATTTACAACCTTAGGGAAGACCATGACCTTCAAGCCAAATATGCATCCCTAGCTAGAAAAGTCGAGGCTTTAGAAATGAAAAAGAGTGGTCAATTGAATTCTATTCAAGAAAATGTCTGTAAAATTTGTGATGACAATGACCATTCTACTGATGATTGCCCAACTTTGCCTGCCTTTAGGGAATGTCTCCATGAAGAAGCCAATGCCTTGAACACTTTCAAAAGGCCAAATCACAATCCATATTCACAAACCTACAATCCTGGTTGGAGAAATCATCCAAATTTTAGCTGGAAAAATGACAATCATGCACAATCTTCACAAGTCCCTTTTCAAACACGATAAAATTTTCAAAATTCTCATGATCATGCATATGCTCCTCCTCCTAGGAATGACTTCGAAGAGACATCGCATTCATTCATTACAAAGCAAGAGACTTTCAATAGTCAAACTGCTCAAACATTAGCAAATTTGTCAGAAACTCTTGCAAAATTTGCATCTACATTTAGCATCCAAGAGAAGGGAAAATTTCCTTCTCAAACATTGCAAAACCCCAAAGATCAATCTAACTCAAATGCAGGAAGTTCAAGTAACCATTACTTTGACCAAGCCAAGTTAGTCATGACCCTTCGCAATGGTAAGATTGTTGAAAAACACATTCCTGACCCTTGTGAGAAAGAAGAAGAATCGATCTCTAAAGGGCAGGAAGAGGTTGCTAAACCAACACCTAGCGAAGAGGAAACCATATCCTCATCTGTGCCTCCATTTCCTCAAGCATTAGCCACACAAAAGAAGCAAACTCACAATTCTGAAATCTTTGAAATTTTCAAACAGGTAAAGGTCAACATTCCCTTGCTTGATGTGATCAAACAGGTACCTTCTTATGCAAAATTTTTGAAAGACTTGTGCACTGTGAAAAGAAAACTAAATGTGAAAAAGAAGGCCTTTCTAGCCGAGCAAGTAAGTGCTATTCTTCAAAATAATAATACAGTGAAATACAAGGATCCAGGTTGTCCTACAATTTCATGTGTTATTGGAGAGCATAAAATTGAACAAGCTTTACTGATCTTGGTGCTAGTGTGAATTTGCTTCCATATTCGGTTTTTCAGAAACTCAATTTAGGTGAGTTAAAACCGACTTCTGTGACTCTTTTGCTTGCTGATAGATCAATTAAAGTACCAAGAGGAGTAGTAGAAGATGTGTTAGTTCAAGTCGATAAATTCATTTACCCAGTGGATTTTATTGTCTTGGGCACACAACCAGTGGAAGTATGTAATTCAATTCCTATCATTTTAGGGCGTCCATTTCTAGCTACCTCTAATACTTTGATTAATTGTAGGAATGGAGTCATGAAGCTATCTTTTGGGAACATGATATTGGAACTTAATGTTTTCAATATGTGCAAACAACCACATGAAGAAGAAGATGAAATTGAGGAGGCTAATATGATCGAATCTATTGTGGAAAGTCACATCCAAAAAGTGATGGAAAAAGGCTCAAAATCAAGATTTGAAGAATTGGGGCAAATGAATGAAAGCAAGGAAAATGAAGCTCCCAAGTTAGAATTGAAGCCCTTGCCTGAAGGACTGAAATATGCATATCTTGGGGAGAATCAGACATATTCAGTGGTAATTTCTTCATCCCTCACATGCGAGCAACAAGGTAAGTTGATAGAAGTGCTTAAAAGGCATAAAGATGCAATTGGGTGGACTTTAAAAGATATAAAAGGCATTAACCCTTTAATTTACACACATAGAATACATTTAGAGGAAAATGCCAAAACATCTCAACAACCTCAAAGGAGATTAAATCCACACATGAAAGAGGTCATTAGGGCTGAAGTTCTCAAACTACTTGATGTGGAATTATCTATCCTATTTCTGATAGTAAGTGGGTAAGCCCTACACAAGTAGTACCTAAGAAATCTGGCATTACAGTAGTTAAAAATGAAAAGGGGAATCATTGCCAACTCGTGGTCTCATCTAGTTGGAGGATGTGCATTGATTATAGAAAATTAAATGCTGTCACTAGAAAAGACCATTTTCCCTTACCTTTCCTTGACCAAATTCTTGAAAGAGTAGCAGGAAACCCCTACTACTGCTTTCTTGATGGATACTCAGGCTACTATCAAATTCCCATTGCACTTGAAGACCAAGAAAAGACCACATTCACGTGCCCCTTTGGCACTTTTGCATTTAGGAGAAGGCCTTTTGGACTTTGTAATGCTCCAGCTACTTTTCAAAGATGCATGCTAAGCATTTTTAGTGATATGGTCGAGCATTGTTTCGAAGTTTTCATGGATGATCTAACTGTCTTTGGAAACTCTTTTGATAATTGTCTTGTGAAAATTTAGAAAAAATCCTAAAAAGGTGTGTAGAAAAAGGTCTTATTTTGAATTGGGAAAAATGTCATTATATGGTCACTTCAGGAATTGTCTTAGGTCATGTGGTGTCTTCTAAGCGAATTGAAGCGGACAAAGCAAAAGTAGAATTAATTTCCCATCTGCCTCCACTAAAAACAGTTAAAGAGGTTCGTTCATTTTTAGGACATGCTGGATTTTATAGGAGGTTCATAAGAAATTTTAGTGCTATATCTAAACCTCTTTGTAACCTCTTAATAAAAGATACTTCCTTTGAATGGACTCAAGAATGTCAAAATGCCTTTGATACATTAATTGGGCTTTTATCAACTGCTCCAATTATGCAATCTCCTGATTGGTCCTTGCCTTTTGAACTGATGTGTGATGCACGTGACTATGCCCTTGGTGCTGTCTTAGGACAAAGAAAAGAAGGTAAGCCTTATGTCATATACTATGCAAGTAGGACTTTAAATGATGCGCAAATGAATTACACAACAACTAAAAAAGAACTACTTGCAGTATGATGCGTTCGAAACTAGCAAGTATACTAGTCGCACAAGTAATAAAGTGATAAGTAAGATATCGTTCCCACGAGGATTGATTCTAATTGAATTTGTTATTCGAAAGTAAAAACAGAATAAATGGGGGGTTTTGTTGGTTGATTAACTAAACTTAATGCAAAGGCAAAAGAAGAATAACACAATGCAAATTTAAACGGATTGAAAAATCAATGAGGGAAAAGATGTTTAGGTTCATTCTCTTCACAAGATATGAATTTGCGAATTTAATCGTAGAATTTAGAATGTCATCCAATTACATAATGAAGTTATCAACAGTAGATAACAAACAAGCTCTGTTATCCCAATCTTTCTTCCTTGTTGTTAAATAAACATAGGTCTTTACTTAATCTCTATCCATTAAACAACTAGAAAACAAGCTCTCTAAATTTATTCAATGGATGCATTACGATAGGAAAGATAGGTTGATCTAAGCAATAAACACACAAGCTCGGATTATTTAACTTAGGTTATATTCTCCAATTGTAATCTCTGTCACAATTTTGCTACTAATGATTAGAAATTCAAGACAATTACGGATCAAGATTTCTAGTCTAGCAATAGACATATCCAAATTATATTCAGTTGGCCACCCAAATACATCCGCAAGCAAATTCATAAGCATTAAACATGGGAAAATACAAGCAACTTCAATCTAGCGAATTAGGATAACAATTCCTTGCACAATCAATTCATAAAA
>SNVD02011881.1:0-62543 GCA_013180625.2 Boswellia sacra | reverse complement strand
TTTTTCTTCTATTTATTTATTTCAAATATTTCACAGAAAAATATATACACAAAACAAAAAGAAAAGAAAAGGAACTCTTGAGTCGCTTCCTTCAGTATATCAGTTTAGTGCTTTAATTAGTTTTAGATTCTTGGTCCAAGCTAAATTTTATAAATTGATCTCAATTTTCTGGGTTTGAGGGGTCACGTCATTGTTTCATTTCAAAACAGAAAAAAAGGAAATTAAATAGAAGACTATATGACATATCTTGATGGTCTGCAACAATCAGGAATCTCAGGAGTTTTGAAAATTGTTTGGTGCCCATCACTAATGATGCTGATATGGTCCACCTTAGAGAGAGGGATTCTACTTTTAGCCCTTTCATATTTATTTATTTGTTTGTTTTTGTATGAGTATCATTTTGCTATATACCTACCTTTACTGTTACTCTGCCTTTTTTGGGTGTAGAGAGTGTCGAACACTGCAACTAATGATAAATAGGGTCATTCTTAACCTTTAATTAAGGCGTAATATAAGTCTTTTATGAGGTCAATAGAAAAGAGAGAGAGAGAGAGGAACAGGAAGAAAATTTGTGCAATCTTTGAACGAATATCCAGAGACTATTAAACTGTCAGATGGATGTATGCAGAATATCAAAACCTTTTCTTTTCTTTTTCTTTTTCCTTCTTCCTTTTTTTTGTTGGAGAGCACAAAAATTCTGTTCTTGAAAAGAGGATATGAGACAAGTAGGGCAGGAATTGATAATTTATGAACAAAACCTAATTTTCAAATTCTGGCAAATTCAAATGTGGCAGCTAAAAGCATCAGCACACAAACCTATATATTCAAACTGGTTATATTACCTACCAAACCTGAAAGTTATAGTATTGTCAGTGAGGTGTGGGTCACATGCTCGCAAAGAAGAGGAAGGGTGGCCCCAGTTCTGATGCTTAGCACCCTATAAATGCAAGCAGTGAATGCTCACTTTTAAATCACAACAGTTTAGTTTACAAAGTTCACACCGGCCGCCATTAGTGCACACCTCTCAGAATTATGGCTTATAGTGTTAATTTGTACTAGATGTTCATGGAACAGTTGCACTTAACTAAATGTAGGTCCACGGGCTCATACCCTGCCATCTGTTTTTTCCAGGATGAAAAGAAACTAATAGATGTTGCATGAAAATAGGATATAAAAGAAAAGAATTTTAGCAATTACTTCTGAAACTTATGATGAATTATCATTCTCTCTTGATAAAAACAGAATAAAGATGTTTAGATAGAGAAAATATATGAGCATGACTACATTAATCATTAATGATTCCAGCTACAAGGAGGTACCAAGCAGCAGACTGGCTAAGGCAGATGGACCAAGGTGCATCAGGAGTCCTGCCAAAAGAACCCTCTGAGGAAGAATTTTGCCTTGCTCTCCGCAATGGCCTAATTTTATGCAATGTGCTTAACAAAGTCAATCCCGGTGCTGTTCTTAAGGTACCCATTACCCAATGCCATGGTGATCAAATTAGTACCTGAATATTATTATATCCCATGTCAAGAAAAAAGTACAACATTTTATTTCTAGGACTTACCATTACTAAGTCATTAGTTATATCTGATTTCATTGTTAAAATGAGCATAGATGGTGGAAAATCCAATCATAGCAGTTCAGTCAACAGATGGAGCTGCACAATCTGCAATTCAGTACTTTGAGAACATGAGGAACTTCATTATGGTATATTTTTGGAGAAAATCATACATGGTATTCAAAATTGACTTTATACAAATCACTGTTAAAGAATGTGTTCTTCTCTATTTCTGTTTCACAGCTTTTGACTCTGGTGCATGTGTGTAGTTATAGAGACTTATGATAAAAGAGTGAATTTTATACACGGCACCAGACAACTAATTTCTTCTGGATGTTTATCATTTCAGGTGGATTATGAGGAGGCCAGTTTTCTATGGCGTGTGGATAAGAAAGATTTTCTTCTGTGGACTGTTACTGCCGTTACAACTTTGTTTCTTGGTATTGAGATTGGTGGCCTTGTTAGGGTATGTCATGAATAATATCTAATTGTCTATGTGATATCTATTACAATCTTTATTCTATATTTGTTCAATCTCTTGTAGAACTCTTTTAAGTGCAAATGTTGTCCCATCTGTGCTTAACTTAGCAAGAATGAAAACATCTTTATCTTTTAAACCCATAGTTTGACATGAATTTTGCAATGTCACTTTTCAGGACTTCTGTTTTTATACATCTACTTATAATCAATGACTCAATATATATTGTAGAGCCAAATGTTTAATGCTAAAATACTAAAGTTGGGTAGATTGCATAAATAACACCAGAATGTTAGAAAGAGATTATCTAGCTTTAAGTTAATTTTTGAATTGCAGGTGTGCGTTTCGCTTGCTTTTGTCATTCATGAATCAGCAAATCCTCATATTGGTAAGTGGGGAGTTGTCTCCAATATATATTAATCATATTACTTTTTTGGTTTGTTTGTTTTTTTTTTGTTTTTGAAGGAAAATTCCTTAATCTTTTTGCCTGTTCCTGTATTTGGATTTCAGATTTTCTCCTTGGATTGTTGTCATTATTATCATCTTTCTCAGTATAATTCTTATGTATTAAAGATGATAATATCTTAGCCATCATGTCTCTGATGATTCCTTGTATCCTGTTCCACCTATCAGGATCACAGCTGCAGTGATCCTTTCGTAGGTTTCCCTCCAAAACCTTGTATTTTGCTGGATTTTGAAACTTTTACCTACATGAATGGTACCCATTCTGAACGTTCTCACACACTTGGAGGTTCAAGTCGAACCAGTTTGCTCCTTTTGCTAATACTCAAAAGTGCCATCTCTCCTTATTTTATGGTTTGGTGTATACTGCAGCTATATTGGGTCGTCTACCAGGCACCACTATGTACAGAAACATTCAACAATACCCAGAAGCATATACTTACCATGGAATAGTGATCGTTCGTATTGATGCACCCATATATTTTGCAAATACAAGTTACATAAAAGACAGTTGAAGATCAGTAGCTCCCTAAATTGATGAAATCTAAGAAACTAACTCTCAATCTTGCATATATTAAATCTGTTTGCTTTTCTATTGGTAGTTGAACTAGTTTCCCAATTAAGTGATAATAATTTATGCTTTTCTATTTAATTTTATTCTATTATTGTTATTTATTATTTTTGATCAGTAGCTCACTTTTTTATTTCCATTTGTTTACTTAACTTCACTCATACTAAATTGTTGTCAACTGGTCATGATGTGTGCTCAATTGTACGTATGCCTTAATCACTTGCTTATTTCCATTTGTTTACTTAGCTTCACTTCCACTAAATTATCAACAATATGTGTCAAGGTTAGTTTAGTTATTAACTAAAATGCATCAAGTGCGGTTTAAACCCTTTTCCTCTTTAATAGAATCGAGTTCAATAATAGTGTTTTAACCATTCAACCAATTCTATTTGTATTATGTTTTCAAGAAAGAATATATAGTATAAAGAATTTTTTTGAAAAATATTTATAAATATATATATATATCTTCATACTTGACGGCCCAAATATTGGCCAAACGAATATGTAATATTCAATACCATTCCCAAAAACTTGACAATAATAAACCGTCAAATATGGGTTAAACGAATATGTGATATTTGACAGTATCTTTTAATAAACAGTCAAATATGAGTTAAAAATTTTATAATATTTGACATTAACAAACAGTCAAATATGAGTTCTGCACCACAAACGAACAAATAGTCAAATATTTGACTGTCAAATATGACCACAAATATAAGCAAAAAAATTGTCATACTTGACAGTTCCAAACGGTCAAGTATTAAGAATTTTATTTACAAACAATATTTGTCTGTCGGAAAAAAGTCAAATATTACTATGTTAACATACTTGACGGTTAAAAACAATCAAATATGTAAAAATTTTGTCATACTTGACAGTATCCAAACGGTCAAGTATTAAGAATTTTATTTACAACAATATTTGTCTGTCAAAAAAGAGTCAAATATTACTCTATGCTGACATACTTGACGGTTAAAAACAATCAAATATGTAAAAATTTTGACCGTTACGTTCAGAATATTTGACGGTTACTGTCAAATATTATTAACAATAATTTAAAAATTTTGACCGTTACTTTTGGCATATTTGACGGTTTATGTCAAATATTTATTCCATAAACCGTCAAATAATGCTAAAAATTTGAATTTCAAATGTATAAAACTTGACTATTTCGTAAGAGTCAAATATGTTATAGTTAATATTTGACTGTTTGACCAACGGTCAACTATTATTATATTTGACGGTGACATATATGACACGCAATAACCGTCAAATATTATCATATTTGACGGCTAAAAACAGTCAAATATTAACTTTTTTCTTGTAGTGTCATTGGTCGTTTAGGAGTCGAGATAGATTGAATTGGATTATGTATATAGTACTATCTTATGTTTGGTGTAGTATAGGATTGCATTATATTAGTATATGATAACAATTAAATATTAACTAATTTAATTTTTTATTTAAGTTTAATTCTAAATAAAAATTATTATTATTATTATTATTACTATATAATATTGTACGTTATATTATTTATTTTTGTACTAAATAAATAATTTGTGTATTGTCAGTTCATCATTTTATTAATAAAATAATTTCAATAATTATAATTTAATCTAATATAAAAATATACAATTTACATATTTGATGAATTTAATATTACTATAAAATATATATTAGTAATGAAAATTGTAGTTCATCTTTTTTGGTTTTCTCGGCCATTATTATTACTGGAACACTGTTGCTATAACAATTATTTCATCGTCTTAGAGTTCATATATTTCATCCCGAAAATTTGAGCAAATAAAAAAGGTTAAAAGAGATAGCATCTTAGTATACTTTCATGTTTCTAAGTCAATGTATGGGTCTTACAATTAGTAATGAAGGAGTTGATGAAAGGGTATTAGTAATTTTTTTTCATAAAAAAAAATATCTAAGTTAAGTCTTTTTTGGTGAAGCTTCATTTTGATCTACTAGTTTTAAATTGTTTAAAGGAGATTGAAATATTTTAGATTGATGATTTCAAAAAAAAAAAAAAAAAAGTGGTTCATTGATGTTCTCTCTTCTATACGCAGGTGACTATAGTAAGGATAAGTTCCATTTTTAGAGAAATCTCATTTTAGTTTGAAGAATATTATTTTAATTTTAATTTATTTTCTTTAATAGATATTTATATAAATATTTATATTATTTCCTTTTCTTTTTTTCTTTTGTAGGTTTTGTGAACATTTTCAATGTTATTGGATTGATGATCTGAACAAATTATTGGAGATTTTTTTTTATGATTCTAAAACAATAATCTTGTGGAATTGTTATTTTTGTGATTTATATATTTGTATATTTTCTATTAGAATATGTTGTATACTTTATATTAATTAATTTAATTTAATTTTTAATGTCTCAAAAATTTTCATTTTAATTTATTATTATTTAATATTAAGTGGAGTGATATTTAAGAGACTTAATATAAAAATGATAAATTAAAATTGACTTCTATAATATGTTATGTAAATCATGTTTTAAATCTATGAATAAGGATAAAAGGATTATTTTTAATGAAATTTGAATTAAGAGTAAAATAATAAACTCATCATATAAACTCATAAAATAGGGGTAAAATTATAAATAAATGATCAATTCTTAATTTCAGCAAATTTAAATTTGGGGTAAATTTGTAATTTTTTGCAAATTATTTTGTCCTTTTTTGTGCTCGTAGAGCACTTGCAAAAGAGGTATAGTATGATCCTTTGAGACAAGGAAGGTTCGCTATAAAAGATCTAGCCTCGTCGCAAATGACCTAATGGGCTGTAGCAAGTAATTTGCGGCCATTATACTTGCGGCAATAGACTAGCTGTCGTGAAAGACTATTTTTTTTGTAGTGTATTGAACAATTAAATCATAACTTAAATAAAAATTAAATCAAAATATGTCAACCTTAGTTTATATATACAAGGAACTTAAAATTTTAGGATAATAATATTTGATAGCTTTTATTTAGCCAAACATCAAGGATCTTTGAGTATTATAGTGTTTTTATATAAATTAAATATAAAAATATAGAGGGTGGGGCTCTATGCACGCATTTTTTATTCTAAATACCCAATTTCTATAGACATTAATCATAGATAACATTTAAAATTTATTTTATTGGTTTGAACACACTTTGTAATACCAAGAACAACCTTCAACTAAAATTGTCTATTATTTTATTTCCCAATTTTAATATCTGCAATTATGGAGATAATGTTATATTTCAGTGTTCTTCTATGTTCTCATTACAATTTCTTTTTCTTTATTATTAACCTAAATCATAAGGCACTGTAAGTACTTAGGGCTTCTTATGATCTTCTTCTTTTTGTATGTTAAAAGTTACAAATTTGGGATTTGTTTTATAAAAGCTTTTAAGGTTAGATTGAAGGTTTGATTTGTATATATATATTTAGTTGGATTTGATTAGATGATGGTTGAAAAATAGTGCAAAAAATTTAAGTTAGTAATTTAAGTTAGAATAGTATGACATGCTAAGACAGTAAGACATGATTGTAGAGTGCTGAGCTCTACCTATACTTCTGTATAATCAATGAGGGATCGCTTTTCTAAAAGATAAGATCAATAAAAAGAAATTCACTAGATTATTTATGAGATTTTCAACATAATATCAAAGGTATTTTTAGAATATACTAAATCGATATAGTTGTCTTTTATTATTATTATTATTATTATTATTATTATTATTATTATTATTATTCCTATTAACAATGTACATCCTATTAGTGGAATTTAGAATATTATATGGTTTATGTGTAAAAGTATTATATATAAATTACTATTAAAAAGTTTAAGTTTTGAAAAATAATTATAACTGATGTGAAACACTTTGTACATACACAATTTTTGTAGTAAATATATAATTTCAGAGTAAATGGTAAAATTATAAATTTTGTATACAAACTCTGACAAACTAAGATAATATTACTCATTATTTACATCTGAGTGATAATGGGGGTAAGGTGGATGAATCTGAGGTTATGGTTGTGATGGGTTTTGGCAGCTACCAAGTGATAGGTGCAGACAACGCCATGCGTGGCTCCCGGCTAGGTTTCAATGGCCTCGGCACTACCATATTTCATGTTTGGCCTCATGGCTTCGTGACAGCATATCACTCGCTACTCAGGCTATGGCTATACTCATTTTGTGGCATGTGAAGTGAGGTTGATATAGCTTGTGGTGGAATGGCGGTAATGGTGACTAAGATTTGTGATTTATGTTTATGTTTACGCTATGGTTTGATTTTCGTCCAAGCAGTGAGGGTTCTTGGTTTTTGATGTATTGACTAAAAGAGCTGTGAAGTGTGGATTTTGGTTTTATTGATTTTTAAATTTGTTTCAATGGACTTATAGATGGCTTAGATAGTTGTGCTTTGTTTAAAATAGATTTATTTTGTTGTTCGTATATCTTTTTATCTTTTGCTCTGTTGTGCTCTCTTTCTTCCTGTGTTAACTATATATACATATAGTTGTAATGTAATGTGATTGATGGATGTTGATGCCCAACCGAGTTTCTAGTGGCTTGGACTGTTGTATATGAGTGTTGAGTGAGTAGTCACAAAACTTGTCTTCTTATTATGTTATATTTGCGGATGCGGAGCATGATGATCTTTGTGTGTGTGTGTGTGTCTATATATATAGGAATATATATGCATGTATATTCCTTTTCCCATAATGTTGAAATTTATATAAATATATGATCTTTGTGTGTGCGTGTCTCTATATATACATATATATGACATTAAATATTTACTAATACCCACCACTAAATGGCATACATGACATTTTATATGTTTGAATATGTCAGAGGCCACTTTCTATAAACGGCGTTTGTTGTTCGGCGGGTTTGGTCATTTTTCACTAAATCTCAGGGGATTGAATTTATTTTCCTTTATCATTATAACTACTTTTAACGATTCATTTACTTCTTCATCATCACCATCGATCTTCTTTACTCTGGAACCAAAAAAAAAAAGTTTAAAAAAAATTAATTATTGTATTCATCTACTTTATTAACCTCTATATGGGTAAAATAAAAGAAATAAGTATTTAATTTGTATACTTTTTGAAATAACATGCATCTTTTAAATTTTTAAAATGAAGAATGTATTCAATAAATTTAAATTTTGAATGCAAATAACTCTAGACTCGCCTCTATTTTGGATCACATAAGATGGTGTAGTGTTTATATTATAAAATTAGCGTTATTAGCTGACTTCATAAAACAATATAGTTAGTAATGAGATATCTTATTTATAAATTATACATGATTAAACAATTAATATCAAAAGGGTTTATGATTTTAAAAAACCATAATATTAGATATACAACCAACTTTTTTAACTACTCTCATTCTCGTACATATCTTGTACCTTAATATTGTTGATACTATAATATATATGGTATGTTTTTCTAATCCAATAAAATTATGTTATATAATAATTAGGTAGTATATGATTAAATTATATTTGTAATATTTCTCTTATAAACATAGTATTGAATAGGAATAATATTACACATGCAACCAAATCATAAAACTTAACTCATACAACCTGATGCGATATAATATCAACTAATTAATTCATGTAACTTAATATGACATAATATAATTAAGTGCTAGGGGTGTTCAAAATCCAAACCAATATGCCTAAACTGACCGATTCAATTCAAACTAATCTAATTTAGTTTGGATTTGATTGATTAACTGATTGGATTGGATTATGATTTTTAAAAACCGAATTAATTGGATCGAATGACGAATCCTATTTTAAAAATCTTTCACAAATTGATTTAATCCAATGAAACGTAATAAGAGTAAATTTTATTATCTAAAAAATAAAATTGATACTGTCCATTATAATTTGAATAGCCCTAAATTAAGTAATTGAAAAATACAAGATTTGTATAATACGCATGGATGTTGACATTAATGTAAGAAATAAATTGTTTCATATTGTACCAAGAGTTATTGGAGTCCTATAAATTTACTTAAAATTGTAATTTGTGTAATGGGATGATTTAAATGGTTATTGTTATTTTTCATTTGAGCACTTTAATTAATTTAGGAATTAATTTTTATATCTTATATTATGAGTTACTACTTATATTTAAATTGGCATTGGTATATTATCATTATATTTTATGTCATATCACATTAAATTATGTTTTTTGATTGGATCATATTGTACTTTCTCTTAAATATTTTTTTGAGTTTGGATAAGTTCAGATCATATTATAATTTTTTTAGATTAGTTCAGATCAGATCAGATGATGGTTTCTATAAAATCGGATTGGATACGATTTTACTCTTTAATTGGATTGGATTGGATTTAAAATTTTCTAAACTGATCAATATCATATTGGACTAGTTATTAGCTAAATTCATCGGATCCAAATCGACGAACACCCCTATTAGGTGGGTACAAGTTAATAATAAAGAAAATAATATTTTGTTAAATGATTTGTCAATCGCCCATTTATTATTACCTTAAACTTTAAATTTTATATGAATAAGTTACATATAAGAATGTTAATGGGGTAGAGTGAAGCAAGGAGACAAATCTATCTTCATAATCACATTTTGTGTGCATCGATTCCCCTTCGTATCCTCTACCCTCGCTCTTAAGAATTTTTTACTTTTAATCATTATACTTTGTTTAATACAAAATATTAAAATTAGATTAATTAATATTTATATATATTAAAAATTGAAAGCAACGTCTATAATAACAAATATAAAGCAAAATATATTAACTTTAATTAAATAATGACTTAAATATAGGGGTAGGATCAACATGCCCTTCTAAATTAAACTTTTTTTTTAATTATTACATCAATTTATATCCCTTAATATAGAGTAATGGCTAGGATTTGATTACATAACAATTAAATATTAAGACAATCGTGAAATGTACATGTAATGAAGAATAATTAAGTCAAATAATTAATGATCTTTTACGCTACTTAATAATAAAGGTGCTTGCACTATAAAAGAAGATGCAAAATTATAGCCCCATGTTGTAATGAGATGTTCGATTGTCCGCATTGCCACAACAAAGGAAAAGTCTTCTTTTATTTGCTTATAATAATCTTTTCAACCCCTTATTGTTATCGTTATTATCATATGCAGATTTTGCTATCATCTTTGTTATTTTATTTTATTTTATTTATTTTTTAAAACAGAACGCAATGGTAGTTGATCCGCTTGATTGCCATGATGTCCCCCAATATGATATGAAAAGGGTTAGTTGTGTTCTTGAATTTCAAATGTTGTAGTAACACTTCATTCTAGTTATGTTGTTATGACATGATTATGAGTTTTATGGAGCTTTCTGACTGATATGAAGGAGCCACTGAGATTTATAACGCAATTTTTCTTGGTATGTGATAGCATTTCTTTTGATAGAGGTGCTTTGGGTTTATTGATTGACTTAAATAAACCTTGGTGTTCCAAGCCACAGATGTCTCAAACAAGGCAATTGTTGCCTAATGATGGTTTTAGATCTTATATTTGTTCAACTTTTAAAAAAGAAAGGTTTAACTTTATACAGTAAATCTTTAGTATTACATCTACATGGAGTTAACTTGATCTCTCATTTTTTTTCCACTATTTTTGTCACTCACAGCTTCACGGTTTTCCTCTATGGTAGTAACCTTCTTATGTAGTCAAAAATGCTGGCGAGAATAGGGTTGGCAATGGAGCAGGGGCAAAAAAAATTTGAGTGTATCCGCTCGCCCCACCCTTAAATATTTATATTTTATAATCACACCCCTATAATATTTATATTTTTGCAACCTCGTCCCCCTGTATAACGTTTATGTAAGTTTTCATTTTATTGGCATTATACAAACTAAATGTTAATTGTATAAATTAGTTATATCATTTTAAAAAATAGTGACCACTAATTACCATTTGATTTTATTAGTAATAATGTTACATACTCTATTAGAAATAATATTAAAAATATATTATTGCTTCTAAACTAGTTAATTGACAATTTTTTAAATAGTTAATAATACAATTAAATAATTTTTCAATAGCATGTTCATTTAATTTCAATCTAATAATAATAATAAATGATTGACATATACCAATTAATTAACATTATATATATTTATAAAATATTAATAATTCAATTAATTAATTTAAATTACGATCAATCATATATTTAAAGTTATAAGATTGTTCTTATCATATTTCTATTTACATATTTAGAAAATAATATATTGATTATATTAAAAGTATATATTTTGGAAATGATATTCTTAATATTGCAATAATTTAATTAATACTTAATAATTTATATCAAAATTGTATATATTATACAAATTTAATTAGTGAAAAATATAAATATTTTATTTTGTCATTATAATATGATTAAATTGATGTTAATATACTAAAAGATGTTAATTATTAATTAAAATGTTACTTTTGTCAAAGTATTTGTATTGTTTGTAAAATTATTGAGAATTCACATATATAAAAAGTTAACAAATATAAGCTAAAAAATTACTAAACAGTCCTAAAATTTTAAAATTTTAAGATACACCCCTATATTTTGCGGGGCGGGGTGGGTCAACGGGTCCAAGGGGTTGGACCTAGATCAATCCTAAACTAGTTTTGGAGCGGGTCTTGCCTCACCTTATTTTTACGGGTCACATCGGGATCTTAGACTCGACGAGTCAAATTGTCAATCCTAGACGAGAAAACTAGCCAATCATTCGATGAGCACCTATAAAGTAACCTTCTTGTTTATTAATTAGTTTTGAGATGAGTCTATGATCATTAGACTAATGCTTTTAAGAAGGTGTGATGTTCTTTTCTCTGAATTTATCTTTCCTTTCTCTTGAAATTGGAGGTAAATTTAAAAATAATTAATAGAGTGTATTGTTGAAGGTAGGCCCTTAGGCTATATCTTTGCTCTAGTTGCTATGATTGGCAAAGCAATAAATGATTTTAATTAACCTTGTCGCATGTAGTGTATTCTCTTCCATCATTTCTTAAAAAAAAAAAGGTCAATTGGCTTAACTAATCTCTAGTTAACATACGTGGAGCCTTTACCTAACCAAGATATTTGTTTAGTTTTAAATAAATCTTAAAGCTTTCATTAAATAGTGCAAAACAAAGGCAATAAATGCCTTAATTGCACTTATCCCATACATTTGTTGACCCACGTATGGCAACCCAAGAGGGGGGGTGAATTGGGTTTTTATTTATCAAAACGGATTTAGAAAACTTTTCTTGAAAGATCAAAAATTAGTTCACTCTTTCTTTGAGAATAAAGGTGAAGAAGATGAAATTTAAATTATCAAAGATGCAATCAAAAAGAATCAATAATGATGAACAATCACAAGTGCAAGTAAATGTAAAGAGGCATAGGGATAGAGAGAGTGCAAACTCAATTTACGTGGTTCGGCAAACCTCGCCTATGTCCACGGCTCCTAGCTCCACGAGCTAAGCTTTCCACTAAGTTATAGAATCTTTACAACTTGCTTGATGAACAACCTCACCAAGACTTTTTCTTTTTGATAACCCACCCAGAGTTTTTTCTTGAACAACCTCACCAACGTCCTTCAACTCTTGATAACACCACACCAAGAGTTGCTTCTTGTGAACATACCTCACCAAGGCAACTTTCCTTCAACTCTTATAACCACCCCAAGAAGGTTCTTCTTGATGAACAAACTCACCAAGGAAAAGAGTTCTCCTCAAGGATAACTTTATCCTTTACAATAAGATCTCACTCTCACCACAATACAAGAACAAGATAATTTTTATAACAAAATATAACTCTCCTCAAAGAGTAGATAAAAAATATAAAAGCTCTCTAAAACTTGATATTTCTCTTTTTTGTGGATTTTTCTTGAATGAATGGGAGAAGGGCTCCTTTTATAGGCAAATGAGATGAACTTAATCAAGTGAAGACACCAACTCCAAATTTTCTGCCCACCATAAAAACTGTAATTTTGTCTGCCATTTTTGTCAATGTTTTCATTGAAATTTGAAAATATGCAAAACATAAAAGATTCTCACATTTGAAATAAGCTTTCCAACGCATCAAGAATCAAAGTCATTTGGATATCTGTAGCTCAAGATATGGCCAAAACACATTCGGTGCTCATGTGACTTGATTTTTCCTTCCATGTGTCAGTCCACCGACTTGAATGATAATTCTGTCAGCCTTCCGTTTGAAATTTGAATTTCTTCAAAACATAAAGATCTTCCATATTTGAATAAGCTTTCCAAAACATTAATATCAAAGAATTTGGATATCTCTATCTAAGATATGGCCCAACACACATTCGGTGCTCATGTGAGTTGATTTTTCTTTCTCTGTGTCAGTCCACCGAATTGCATGTCAATTATGTCGGCCTTCTGTTTGAAATTTGAATTTTTTCAAAACATATGAAATGTTCCTAATTAAGTCATCTTTCCAATGCCGCAAGAATCAAGTCATTTTGATTTTTCTAGCTCAAGATATGTCCAAAGGAGTATTCGGTGCTCATGTCAGCTGCTTCCATTTGTCTTTCAACTTGCATGATGATTTGGACAACCTTGCACTTGAAATTTGAATTTCATTAAAACATATGAAATGTTATAAATTGAGTAAGCTTTCCAAAGGCTCAAGAATCACATCATTTAGATATTTGTAAAGATATATATGACCAATTGATTGAACATTGCTCATGTGTCACATTCCTTGAGTCAATCCTTGTTCTTAAACTTTGGTGCCTTTAACATGTAGTCTTCTCCTTAGCTTCAACACTTCATTTTAATAAGCCTCTTCTTGATTTTAAAATTATTTCAATGATCTGATCTTACTCTTGCACATAAATAAATATGTTAGTAAATCTCAATTAATCAATGTGTATTGTTATCATCAAAATTATCATGTAGCCTTAGGGCTAACAACATTTTCTTTAAAGTTAATATACTTCAGTGTATACGCTCCATAATTTTTTACTTTGTCCAAGATATTAACATGGCCATATGGAAAAAAAATCTTTTAGCTCCACAAATTTATCACATGCTAAATTTAACTTAGCCTACAAATTTGACTTGCATTTATTAAATTTGTTCCCCCACTTCGTCTAACTTAAGTAACTCTTTTATAAACCCCATGTATATATTACGTGTTTGAGTGAGAGTGAGACAGCAATATGTTGATGTCAAATTGTTTTTGTTACAGGTTGGTTACTACATTCAAGGGCAAGCTATTAAGAGCTCCATCAAACATAAGTCATATATGCAAATTCTTTTGATAATTTAGGTCATTTTTATTTTTAACATAGGTATATGTAATCATTTTATTTGTAAACTGATCTTTCATTAATGGAATATATCGATTATGGTAGTTTTATGAACTTAATTCTTACTATCGCTTTCTTAAGTTGCTTCTTTTTCTATGAATTAGATTTTATACAATTTATTAATTCTTTGTCATGCCCTCTATCATTGTGTATCTTTAATCTCTTTACATTGATGATTTGTTAAGAAAAGAAGAGGTTTAAGCTTCTTAAATTGTTGCTCTAACTTGGATATACTTAAATTAACATCTTTCTATCTAACTTCACAATAACAATTCTTTGAGGTGTAATAACCTCAAACTTGTTCTACCCATACCAAATTTTTCATAAATTCTTCCTAACTTACAAGCTTTCTCTATCCTTGCCTACACTTTGGGTGGGAATTCAGTTTTCCATTTCTTTGCCTTTTCATGCCTATTTCTAAGTCTTTTTAACACCTTCCTTCTATAACCTTAACATAATCCTAGTATATACATGTCCCCATAGTCGTCAATCCAATTGTTGAAGGATTCAATCATGTTACTTGTAAGATAATCTTATTTTAAGTATGTGTCAAACATGTGTTTTGACCATGATTCATGAGGGATGCCTTTAAGGTAATCATATTGTTTGGGTGCCACTTTCTAAATTTCATCCATAGTTAGATCAAATTTTTTTTTGTATGTAGCTCTGCTAGCTCTTCAGAAGTTATCTTTCAAGTCTAACTTACTATTTAATGCTCTGAAGTTCTGGAATATGTGTTTGCACAAAATCTAGATCTTGAACCTGACCAGGTGTCCTCAAAAGCTCCCATGAGGCCCTTCCGTCTATCACTCATAATTGTGCACCTCTTGTCATCCCTAAAGTAATCATGCAACAAGCTAAGAAACGACCTTTATGACTCGGAATTCTCTACCCCACAGACAACCACTACCAATGGGATAACCCCTCTATGGGGATCCATTGACACAGCTATAAGTGGGATACTTTTATAAAGACCTCTGATGTGGCAGCCATTAACTCTTTTGAACCTCCTATAATCCCTCAGAAAGCCTTGCTTTTGAGCTAGAAAGGTTAGGAAAAATCTTTTGAAGATTGGATTCACTGTTGGAAGCTCCTTGTCCGCCAATATTTTGACATAAGCACCCCTGTTTATTTCCAGAATTACATTGGCACGCATATACAACTTCTTGAAAGCTTTCTTGTGAGTTCCTCTAAGAGCTTCCAGAATCTTTCTCTTGGTTGTATATAATCTTTAAGAGCCAACCTCAATCTGGTACTATTTCCTTAATGTTACCTCCCTTGACTTGAATGGCATTGTTGGATTATTTTTTATCATATCATAGAGTTTCTTGGCAATCCAAGAAGAAGTTCCCTTTTCTAATCGGGGCTCCTTGATGCAATTATGCATAACACTATATATTTTGTCAATAAATGAACCATTTTTCATTAGTTTAGCATATATTCTCTAAAGACAACCATCCACCATACATTTGCAAGGGATTTTGTCATTGTTATTCTTAACTCTCTTAATTTTAAACCCCTCTTGTATCACAAAATCTTTAACACCTCCCTAAATGGTATATGTTCTTGAAAACATCTCCAACGTGGAATTGAATATCACCAAATCTCTATTGTCCCACTTCACCTCCCCTTAATACCCTTCCCACTTTAAATTCTGTAGTCTCTTCTTCACTATCATATTCTTCATCAGGTACAAAACCTATTGAAACATCATCTCCAAAAGAATAGTCTGATACCTTGTCATCATTCTCTGAGATTTCATCATCTAATATGGAACATCCCCTTCAGTGATATTATGCTGGTCCCCATCTCTCCCCTTTTCATTGTTAAGAAAAAACTCATGGTTTTTTGCATTTTCATCTTCTTTGTCTGTACATTCAATATCACTGTCATCACAAACAACTTCGTCCATCTCTTTAATAACACTACCATTAGCAGCAGCCTCTACATCAGCCTCTACATCAACACTTCATCACTAGTATCAATAGTAACCCCTAAATCATCGCCATTATTACCAGAATTTGTAGCAACATTGATATAAGTATCTACATCAGGAGCCATATCACTAGAACTATCACAAGAATTTGCCTCTATATCCACATCAGCTTTCATATCACTAGAAAAGCAAGCAGCATCCATATCGGGCTCTAAATCATCAAAACAGTTTGTAGCATCCCTAGGAGGCAAGTTAGCTACGTAATCCTCTTGCATATCCAATTCTGCATCATTTATCTTTGGCTTAGGCAAAGCTAAAGTTGGCGGCTCATTGAAATACACATGTAAAGGAGCATAATGCACCACAAATTATTACACTTTAGTCACTTCATGCAATTCAAAGATGCTCCATAGCTCATTTATCTTATCATATCATGACTTCAAATGATGAGAATATCCATTCCATGGAAAAATGACATGAAGACTAACATTTCCATTCTAATGCACCCCTCCACTTATACCAGCCTTCACCTCAGCCCTTGATGTTATTGACATGAAACTACATTCATCAAGATCAATGGACCCTAATTAATGATCCTCTCCTAAGATATTGACTTTAACCAATAGAGTCAGCATCTTTAAAACATTGCATATTTAAAGATAAAAAATATCAAATACTGTATTAAAACTATCAAAGTTCCTATAATCATATATGCAAGATGTCAAGCATTACAAACTATATAAAAATAGAAATAACCATCAAAATTATCAAAAAAATTTAACTACGAAGAATACATGCAATATGTCAAAGTTCCTAGAGTAATTATCACTGGACTCCGCTTTATTTGCTAAAACATGAAGCACCCCAAAGTTTTTGAAAATAGGCACAGAACCGTTCACCATTAGCCTTTGTTCCGTTAAATTGTCTTTTTTTTTTATATCCAAGTATGAAATAACTAATTTAACCCCCAAAGCACAAATTCCAATTTAAAAAAATAATTAAAAACCCAAAATATTTTTCTCTCTTCTATCTCCTTCCCATTCTCTTTTATTTCTAATTCTTACTCTCTCCTTCGTGCTTATCTGTAATTAACTCTCTCCTCTATCTCATCTCTCTTTTCATCTTCAACATTGGCATTTCTCTTTTTATTTTTTTTCCTCAAAATTGATGCAAGCCAACCCTAAGTACGATCAAAGAATTGTTCTTCATAAATCAAAAAATTGTTAGAACTAAAGAAAAAAAAAGGTTAGCAACCACATCCATTCTTCTCCATCCTACAACCCTTGTTCATCTCCATAAACTTGTTGAAGACAAAAAGAAAAGCATTAAAACCATAATCCCCTAATTACTTTATCTTTTACAAAATTGTTGAAGACAAGAGTAAATGAGAGAAGAAAGAAAGAAGATCTCAAACTTCCTAACAATAATCTCTTTGGTCCTATCCTATAATTTAAAAGCACTGGAATCATTTTGATCGAAATTTTTTTTTTCAATAGGGTATGTAGATGGGATGATAACAAGAGGACATGCTTTTACAACCACAAGAAAATATCCAAACCCACATTCTGCAGTTTTCAATTGCCAAACCCAAATGCTAGTCACCTCTCCCTTATCTTCAATAGTCACATGAAAGATGTAACATCAAAAGCCAGCAATGCCACACACATCATTGCCACAACCACACCAACATCACTAGCCAATCTAAAAATGAGAGAGAAGATAGAAAAAGATGGGAAAAAAAGAGAGAAAATTAAAAAAAAATGGAGAGAGAAAGCAATGAAGAAAAAATGTGAAGAGAGAAGATATTAAAAGTTTGATGGGAGTGGTTGCAGTGGTGGCAATGATGGGTATTGGGCAGGTGCGGTGAATGGGTGATAGAGGATAAAGAAAGAGAAGAGAATGGAGATGATTATGAAAGTGTTAGGGGCAGAGAGAAAAATATGTGTATATGTAAAAAGTTATTTTTTTAATTTTAATTGAGATTTTTTAATTTAATGCATAAATATCCAATTCTCCATATGTTAACAATGATATTTAATTCTTTCAAGTAAAATGACTATGTTGCCCCTACTTCTAACAACTTGATGAAACGGAGGTTAATGATGAGGGGTTTTGTGCCTATTTTCAAAAACTTTGTGTGTGTGTGTGTGTGTGCGCGCGCGTGCGCGTGCTTGCGTGCGTGCGTGCGTGCGCGCGTGCGTGCGTGCGTGCGTGCGTGCGCGCGCGCGCGCGCGTGCGGGTGCGTGTGCGTGTGCGTGTGCGTGTGCGTGTGCGTGTGCGTGTGGGTGTGTGTGTGTGTGTGTGTGTACCCTTTTTTCCTAGTTAAAAAGCTTCAACGGTCATGAGGAAGAAGGAGCCCAGTTACCCAAATGAAATTAAAAAAAAAAAAAAAAAACTTTTTAACTTCACAATAATATGCATCACAAATCCCCTGTTTTAATCTGTAAAATCATTTCAATCAATCGATGCATGGTTACCAATTTCTCAATGTGCATTTTTTAATCAAGTTAATAATCCTTCAAGCAAAATGACCATATTGCCCTTGCTGTTCAAACTCCAACTAAATGGAAGGTAAAGACAGGGGGTTTTGCAACGGTTTATCAAAAGTTCGGGCGCTGTCCGTTTGTTTCAAAAATAAAGGGGGTTCCAGTGATAATGACCCATTAAATATTAGATTGTCATAAGAAATATTATATTGTTAATTAATATGTGTCACAAATACTATGAAAATTTTTTTAATTACTATGTAATCAAAAAAATAACAAATGAATATTTAAATAATTAGTTTAACAATAGAATAACCAAAAATAAAAGATTAATTTAATGTTTGAAAGAGTTGATCTACAACTTGATCTTGCAAAAGAGTTTAGGATTAGGAAAAGATCGTAAAGAATTTAAAAAATAGGAATTAATTAACATTATCAAAGGTATTTTAGAACATAAAAATAGATAATAATTAGATCTTTTTCCATTTAGATAAAAGTTAAAAAATATAGTTTTGATTATTAAGATATAATTATTTGAAAAAAAAGTGTCCAGTCCCAAAAACAACTCTAAAAAAAATTTAGACTTCATATGAAAAAACAACCAACCTGTAAGTTAGAAAGTTCATTCTTGTCCCACATAATTACAGATCAACAAAGAATTTAAACCTATATTCATCTCGTCTCATGTTCTTATATTGATTTCACTATTAAATCCACCTCATTATAATACGTCTGTACAACCGTAATCGATCCATAGATTATTTTGATATCCCTAATTATATAGGTGAAATTATTACTTAATTAATTAATAAATTTTTTATTTTTAACTCCAAGGATTGATTTACTAAGTAAATGATTGAATTATGATGAACCCTTGCTACCACACGAGTCCCTATAAGTGTTACATGGTCAAAATCGTTGTTCACAATATGAAGCCACTATTTTGAATCACCTAAGATAACGTAGTGTTTATATTATAAAATTAGCATTATTAGCTGGCTTCATAAAACAATATAATTAGCAATGAGATATCTTATTTATAATCATATTTGATTAACCAATTAATATCATAAGGGTTTATGATTTAAAAAAAAAAACCATCACAAGGTATTTAAATATGAAACCACAACAAGGTATTTAAATATGAACAATAATAGAGATACAACTAACTTTTATAACTACTCTCATTGTCATACATCTAATGCAGCTTAATATTTTGATACCACAATATTTATTATAATCTTTTTCATTTGTAGTATATTTTGTTGACTCAGGTATGGCAACCCAATAAGAGAGGGGGGGGGGGGGGTGGGTGAATTGGGTTTTTATTTATCAAAACAGATTTATAAAACTTTTCTTAAAAGATCAAAATTAGTTCACTCTTTCTTTGAGAGTAGAGGAAGAAGATGAAATTAGAAGTTATCAAAGATGCAATAAAGAGAATAACAATAATGAACAATCACAATTGCAAGTAAATATAAAGCAGGATAGGGGGAAAGAAAGTGCAAACTCAATTTTTTTACGTGGTTTCGCAAACATTGCCTACGTCCGCTGGGCTCCTAGCTCCACAAGGCTAGGCTTTTCCACTAAGTTATAGAAATCTTTACAACTTGCTTGATGAACAACCTCACCAAGACTTTTTCCTTCAACCCTTGATAACACCACACCAAGAGTTCTTCTTGATGAACAACTCTCACCAAGGCTTCTTCCTTCAACCTTTGATAACACCACACCAAGAGTTCTTCCTGATGAACAACCTCACCAAGGCTTCTTCCTTCAACCCTTGATAACACCATACCAAGAGTTCTCTCAAGGATAACTATTATCCTTTATAAGAAGATCTCACTCTCACCACAATACAAGAATAAAGATAATTGTTTACAATAAAAGTACAACTCTCTTCAAAGAGTAGATAAAGAATATAAAAACTCTCTAAACTTGATATTTCTTTTACTTTGTTGCTTGATGGATTCTTGTAGAATGCATGGGAGAAGGGCTTCTTTTATAGGCAAATGAGATGAACTTAATTAAGTGAAGACACCAACTCTAAATTTTCTGTCCACCATAAAAACTGAAATCTTATCTACCATTTTTGTCAATGTTCCGTTTGAAATTTGAAAATCTACAAAACATAAAAGATCTGCATAATCGAATAAGCTTTCCAAACGCATCAAGAATCAAGTCATTTGGATACCTCTAGCTCAAGATATGGACAAAACACCATTTGGTGCTTATGCGACTTGATTTTTCTTCCTTGTGTCAGTCCACCGACTTGCATGTTAATTATGTCGATCTTTCATTTGAAATTTGAATTTCTTTGAAGAATATGAAATATGCTTCATTAAATCATCTTTCCAATGCCAGAATAATCAAGCCATTTGGATATCTTTATCTCAAGATATGTCTAAAATAGTATTCGGTACTCATGTCAGCTGCTTCTATTTGTCTTTTAATTTGCATGATGATTTGGGTAACCTTGCACTTGAAATTTGAATTTCTTTAAAACATATTAAATGTTATAAATTGAGTAAGCTTTCCAAAGGCTCAAGAATCACGTCATTTGGACATTGATAGAGAAATATGTGACCAATTGATTAAACATTACTCATGTGTCATATTCCTTGAGTCAAACCTTATTCTTAAACTTTGGTGCCATTAACATGTAGTTTTCTCCTTAGCTTCAAGACTTCATTTTAATAAGCCTCTTCTTGATTTTACAATTATTTCATTGATCTTATTCTTACACATAAATAAACATATTAGTAAATCTCAGTGAATCAATGTGTATTATTATCATCAAAATTATCATGTAGCATTAGGGCTAACAATCTCTCCTTTTTTGATGAAGACAAACCGTTGATTGCTTTAATATAATATCTAAAATCAAAAATGAAAATAAAATCAAGAATAAGCAAAAAGATAGCAGTTGTTATAAATAGAAGCAATCCAACCATTTCTCCCCCTTTTGTTATCATAAAAAAGATGTAATCAAATTAACTACTCCCCATAAATATATTCTCCCCCTTAAAATATGCTACCATTCAAAGATTATCATATAAAAGTAAAATTAAGACATATCCAACATGCCTAATTCTCTTCTACTAGTGCAAAATCTATCTTAACTAAGGGGTTTAGTAAAAATATTGGCTAATTGTTTACCGGTAAGAACAAATTCTAAAGAAATATTACCTTTTTACACATGATCTCTAATAAAATGATGTCTAATCTCTATATGCTTAGTCCTAGAGTGTTGTATAGGATTTTTTGAAATGTTGATAGCACTTGTATTGTCACATTTGATGGGAATATGATCAAATACCATACCATAATCTTTTAAAATTTGTTTCATTCAAAGAGCTTGTGCACAACAACTTCCTACTGCAATATACTCGGCTTCTGTGGTTGATAAGGCAATATAATTTTGTTTCCTACTAAACCATGATACTAATGCATGTCCTAGAAAATGGTAAGAGCCACTAGTGCTCTTTCTATCAATAAGACTTCTGGCAAAGTTCGCAGCAGAATAACTAATTAGATCAAAATTATCACACTTAGGATACCAAAGACCTAGATTTATGATTCTAAGAAGATATCTAAATATCCTCTTGACAGCCTTAAGGTGAGATTCCTTTGGACAAGATTGAAATCTATCACACATACACACACTAAACATAATATCAGGTTTACTAGCAGTTAAATACAAAAGAGAGCCAATCATACCTCAATATTTTGTTACCTCAACATCTTTTCCTTTCTCATCTTTGTCAAGCTTGGTTAATGTACCCATAGGTGTATTATATGTCCTTGAATTATCCATGCCAAACTTATTGAGAAGATCTCTTGTGTATTTAGCTTGATTTATGAAGATCCCATCAATTGATTGTTTGATTTGAAGTCCAAAGAAGAAATTTAATTCTCATATTATGCTAAATACACTTGAACAATTTCTTCCTTGTTGCATGCACTTGGAAAATTCCTTAATTGATTTATGAAGATCCCATCAATTGATTGTTTGATTGTTTGAGAAGATCTCTTGTGTATTTAGCTCATTTCAAATTCTTGTTGCATGCACTTGGAAAATTCCTCACACATAGAAACATTAGTAGCACGGAATATAATATCATCAACATTGATTTGAACAATTAATAAATCATCATTTTTGGTTTTAACAAAAAGAGTAGTATCAACTTTTTTTCATTTCAAAACCATTACCAATGATAAATTTGCTCAATCTATCATACCATGCTCTTGGTGCTTGTTTTAAACCATAAAGTGCCTTTTTGAGTTTGAAAACATAGTTTGGAAAATCATGATTTTGAAAACCAAGAGGTTGCTCGACATATACTTCCTCCATAATGTAACCGTTTAAAAATGCACTTTTGACATCCATTTGATATAATGTAAAATTTTTATAACGTGCAAATGCACACAACATTCTAATGGATTCTAATCTAGCAACCGGTGCAAAGGTTTCCTCATAATCAACACCTTCTTCTTGATTGTATCCTTGAGCAACAAGTCTAGCTTTGTTTCTTATAATGGTGCCATTTTCATCTACTTTATATCTAAAAATCAATTTAGTGCCTATAATAGAATGATTTTTGGGTCTAGGGACTAATTCCCAAACTTGATTTCTCTCAAATTGATTCAATTCTTCTTGCATAGCCAAAATCCAACTTTCGTCATTTTCGACTTCGTTAAAGGATTTTGGTTCAAATTGAGAGACAAATGCAAAATGATTACAAAAGTTCCTAAAAAAAGATCTAGTTCTCATGCCTTGTGATAGTTCGCCAATAATGAGATGGTTCGCCAATAATGAGATCTTTAGGGTAAGCTTTTGCGTACCTCCATTCTTTTGGTAATTCTTGAGAAGAATCATTTATTTCCTCAAGCTTTTCTTGTTGAAGTTGTAATTTATCTTGGCTCTTTTCATCAAGCCTTGATTCCTTGATTTGCTTTTCTACCTCAACAATATCATCATCTAAATTCTTTGAAGAAATCACATTAGTTTCATCAAATTCAATATGCATAGATTCTTCAATAGCAAGAGTCTTTTTGTTAAAAACTTTATATGCCTTACTATGGTTAGAGTAGCCAACAAAAATTTCAATATCGGCTTTTGCATCAAATTTTTCAAGGTTATCCTTGGTGTTTAAAATAAAACATTTACATCCAAAAACTTTAAGAAATCCAATGTTGGGTTTTCTTCCTTTCCAAAGTTCATAAGGATTTTTTTTTATTAAAGCTCTAATATGGACTCTATTAATTATAAAGCATGCGGTATTAACGGCTTCGGTCCAAAAATATTTTGACAAATTATTTTCAAGTAACATGGTCCTAGCCATTTCTTGAATAGTCTTATTTTTCCTCTCAACAACACCATTTTGTTATGGAGTTCTAGGTATGGAAAAATTATGTTCAAAACCATTTTCATCACAAAAATTTTCAAATGCAACATTGTCTACTTCACCACCATGATCACTCCTAATGGACACAATAGAATACCCTTTTTTATTTTGGACTCTTTTTGCAAATTTTGAAAAAGCTTGTGTGACCTCATTTTTAGTTTTCAAGAATGACACCCAAGTAAATCTTGAATAATCATCCACAATAACAAAAACATAATACTTTCCACTAAGGCTTTGAGTTCTTGATGGTCAAAATAAATCCAAATGAAGTAATTGTAGAGGTTTATTTATTGAAATAAATTTCTTTTGTTTAAAAGAAGTTCTCACTTGTTTTCCAAATTGACAAGCATCACAAATCTTATCCTTTTCAAATTTTATTTTTGGAAGACCATCAACTAAATCATTTTTAGAAATTTTTTAAATTGTGTCCATGCTAGCATGACCTAATCTTCTATGCCATAACCAAGCATCATGATTAACAATGAAATAATTTTCTACATGATCATTAACATCAATATCAATTGTATAAATATTACCATATCTATTACCAATAAATAATATCTTATTGTTACTAACATCCTTAATCACACATCTATTAGGCTCAAAAGCAACAAAATATCCCTTATCACACAATTGACTAACGCTAATCAAATCATGTTTCAAACCATTAATAAGCAAAATATCTTCAATAATAGGTGAAGAAGGGTTACCAATATTACCATGTCTGATTACCCTTCCTTTTGCATTATCACCGAAGGTCACATATCCTCCTTTCTTCATGATTAATCTTGAGAACTTGGAGACATCTCCGGTCATATGCCTTGAGCATCCACTATCTAAATACCACTTGTATTTGCCACTCCTTAGTTTCTACAATCAATATTCAAAGAGTAACTTTTTAGTATCCAAATGTTCTTGGGTCATTGGGGGTTAGTTATGGTACTATTTCGAACCCATATTTGTTTCAAATTAGGATTTCTTTTAATATAGCAAGAATGCACTTTGTATCATTTTCTTCCACAATAAGTACATGAATGATTAAGATTATTCCTAGAAGATGCATGAGTAAAATAGTTTTTAAAATACTTTTGATTTTTATGAGTTTTATAACCTAAGCCTCTTTTATCGAAAACACACATTTGGTTTTGTAACATAAAGTTCAAATTTTTTGTGGTTTTTGTAAAACTATCAACAATATATATTTCTTAAGTCATTATTTTCCTTTTTCAAAATAACATTTTTTTCTCCAATTTATCAAAATCCTTTTGTTTTTAAAATCTCATTTTCAGTTTTTAATGAATGTATTTGATTTTTCAGACTTTCAAAATCTTTTTGCTTTAAAATTTAATTTTCATTTTCTAAAGCTTCATTTGTTTCCACCAACTCTTCTAATTGAGATAACATGATTTTTGACTTCTTTTTGAAAGCATTGATTTTTGAATTTTGTTTATCAACTTGCACATGTAAATTTTGGAATGCTTCAAGTAATTCATCATATGAAAGCTTAGGATCATAGTTTAGAATATTTACCTCATCTTCTCTTAAAGCCATGAAACACATATTTGCCACTTCGTAATCTTCTTCTTTGGTGGAGCTAGCCTCAATATCATCCCAATTTGTGGCTTTTATTGCTTTGGATTTCTTGTCTTGACTCTTGAAGTAAGGACAATCCATTTTTACATGTCCCGGTTTCTTGCACTCATAGCAAATGACTCAATCATTTTTCTTATCTTGCTTTGAGCTTTGTCCTTTGTACTGCCTTCTGGAATTCTTCTTGAATCTTTGGTTTCTTCTAATCATCCTTTTTAGCTTTTTTGTGATGAATGCAAGATCTTCATCATCTCCTTCGTCATCGGAGTCATCTTCTTCTTTTGTTGAAGATTTGAAAGTGATATTTTTCTTTTTCTTGAAATGTTCTTCATTCTCCTTCAAGGTAATTTCATGAGTCATGAGAGAACCCATAAGTTCTTCTAATGGCAGTTTGGTGAGGTCCTTTACTTCTTGAATTGTTGTCACCTTTGGCTCCCAAGATTTTGGTAGACACCTAAGAATTTTTCTCACCATTTCAACATTAGAATAAGATTTACCAAGAGATTTCAAACCATTGACAATATCCGTAAATCTAGTAGACATTTTAGAAATTGATTCATCCGATTTCATCTTAAAAAGCTCATAACTATGAACTAGCATACTAATTTTTGATTCTTTAACTTGACTAGTTCCTTCATGAGTTACTTCAAGTGTGTGCCATATTTCTTGTGCCGTAGAACAAGTAGATATTCTATTGAACTCATTTCTATCTAGAGCACAATATAACACATTAATAGCTTTAGCATTCAAACTCAATTTCTTTTTATCATCTTCACTAAACTCTTTAGGTTCTTTAAGCATGCTTTCCCCATTTTCAATTTTGGTAGGAACAAAAGGTCCTTCCAAAACAATAGACCATAAATCATAATCAAAAGATTGCAAGAAAATACTCATTCTAGTTTTCCAATAAGATTAATCACTTCCATTAAAAAAATGGAGGTCTAGAGATAGAAAGCCCATCAACATATGAAGTTGGATTAAAAGTTGTCAAAGCTCAAAATCGGTTAAGATTTAAAAAAAATGAGCAACCTTGCTCTGATACCACTTGTTGACTCAGGTATGGCAACCTAAGAGGGGTGGGGGGGTTTGTTGGGGTTGAATTGGGTTTTTATTTATCAAAACGGATTTATAAAACTTTTTTTAAAAGATCAAAATTAATTTACTCTTTCTATGAGAATAGAAGTGACGAAGATGAAATTAGAAGTTATCAAAGATACAATCAAGAGAATAACAATAATGAACAATCACAATTGCAAGTAAATATAAAGAGGATAGGGATAAAGAGAGTATAAACTCAATTTCGACAAACCTTGCCTTCGTCCACGGGCTTCTAGCTCCACAAGCTAGGCTTTTCACTAGTTGTAGAAATCTTTACAACTTGCTTGATGAACAACGTCACCAAGACTTTTTCCTTCAACCCTTGATAACACCACACCAAGAGTTCTTCTTGATGAACAACCTCACCAAGGCTTCTTCCTTCAACCCTTGATAACATCACGTCAAGAGTTCTTTAAAGGATAACTACTATCCTTTACAAGAAGATCTCACTCTCACCACAATACAAGAACAAAGATAATTGTTTACAATAAAAGTACAACTCTCTTCAAAAAGTAGATAAAGAATATAAAAACTCTCTAAACTTGATATTTCTTTTACTTTGTTGCTTGATGGATTCTTGTAGAATGCATGGGAGAAAAGCTCCTTTTACAGGCAAATGGGATGAACTTAATCGAGTGAAGACACCAACTCCAAATTTTCTGTCCATCATAAAAACTGAAATTTGGTTTGCCATTTTTGTCAATGTTTAGTTTAACATTTGAAAATCTACAAAACATAAAAGATCTGCATAATCGAATAAGCTTTCCAACACATCAAGAATCAGATCATTTGGATATCTCTAGCTCACGATATGGACAAAACATCATTCAGTGCTCATGTGACTTGATTTTTCTTCCTTGTGTCCGTCCACCGACTTGCATGTCAATTATGTCGGCCTTCCATTTGAAATTTGAATTTCTTCAAAGAATATGAAATATGCCTCATTAAATCATCTTTTCAATGCCACAAGAATCAAGTCATTGGGATATCTCTAGCTCAAGATATGTCCAAAATAGTATTCGGTGCTCATGTCAGCTACTTCTATTTGTCTTTTAACTTGCATGATAATTTGGACAATCTTGCACTTGAAATTTGAATTTATTTAAAACATATTAACTATTATAAATTGAGTAACCTTTCCAAAGGCTCAAGAATCACGTCATTTGGACATTTATAGAGAAATATATGACCAATTGATTGAACATTGCTCATGTGTCACATTCCTTAAGTCAAACCTTGTTCTTAAACTTTGGTGCCTTTAACATGTAGTCTTCTTTTTAGCTTCAAGACTTCATTTTAATAAGCCTCTTCTTGATTGTATAATTATTTAATGATCTTATTCTTGCACATAAATAAACATATTAGTAAATCTCAATGAATCAATGTGTATTATTATCATCAAAATTATCATGTAGCCTTAGGGCTAACATATTTTTCTTATCCAATAAAATTATGTTATATAATAATTAGGTAGTATATAATTAAATTATATATGTAATATTTCTCTTATAAACATAGTATTGAATAATAATAATATTATACTACAAAAAAAATAGTAAATATTTGACTACTTTTAGCTATCAAATATGACATTATTTGATGGTCTCGCATGTCAAATATGTCACCATCAAATATGATACTATTTAACTACTGGTCAAATAGTCAAATATCGATTGTAATATATTTGGCTCTTTATTTTGAGTCAACTACGTATGCCCTAGGGAGTGGCTTTTTCAGCGTTATTGGACACTTTCATTCTATATTTGTCTGATAATAACCATCAAATATGTTTCAAAAAACTCATACTTAACGGTTTTCTGACCAACAAGTTTGATTTTTTAAATTAAAAGAAAAATCATACTTGACGGTCTTCTAACTGGCAAGTATGACTATGTAGGAAAAATAGTATATATTTATGATACTTGTTAGACTACAAAGGCCCTTAAGTATCATATATATTTATAACTTCTACCATTGTTCCAAACAAAGGGCAAGAACCTAAATTAGAATCCAATCTAAACATTAAAAAATTTAACTTGTATTTATACAAACAAAGAGGCTAAAAATCTATTTAATTGAGAACATAATACAACATAGTAGAAAAAGGGCAATTAAAAGTAAATATAAAAGAATAAAGTTGAATACCCTAAATGGTCGAATTGTCTATAGTAATTAATCCATCTTAGTCTATACCTGTTTGATCATGTAGCTCTCCTGCTATTTATTTCCTCAATCTCAAAACAAATCTGCAAATAGAATGGTATAAAGACTTTTAAATTCATGATTCTTTTTCTCTAAATTCCTAATAGAAACACATAAGACCAGAAATTATTTTACCATTGAGGTCAAAATATCAATTAAGAGGAAGTCAAAAAATGATATTGCTTGCGTTCATCAAACAGAATACATTCGATGAAAAAAATGAAGTAAACCACTTCCATTTTAACTCCTGTGGTTCTGTTCAATTGGCTCTGTTGATGAACTATACTAATGTTGTTTGTTTTATGAGGTTCAAATGGCTTGGCATCACAAAGTGAAAACAAAAAAAAAAAAAAGACATAGCCATCTAAATTTAGTTCTACCAAGATTGCATGAAATATTCAACCAAATAAAACAAAAAAATTATATAAGTAACCACACTTATATTAGTGATCTACCTGCAACAGTTCTCCTCATATGATTTTTATATAAATTTTCTTCACAAGTTAGATGTACAAAGTTCCACCATAGTTACACCTGACTAGTTTCTTATGGAGTAGTAATGAAAAATCAATTAATTCTCCAAGAATTGTTGTTTCTCTTTAGCTATAATTTTGCTTCATTATGTGTTTTAAAGATAAACTAGTGCATTTATGGAAATAGAAAAATTAAACCCACCTCAATTTCCTTTTGATCCTACTAAACTTATGTCAAACTTAATTAATTATAACTCCTCAAAAACCCAATTACTAGTTGAAGCCAATTGAAGTATATGCATTCTATTGTATAATTCAAAGAAACTAGTCAACAGCTAGACAACAATCTTAGTAAATTACAAAAAGACAAAAAACAAAGAATAAATTAAGCAAATAGGTGTAAAATTCTCAGTATCTAATTATCTGAGTTCGTACAAAAAAAGAATAATAGAATATATAATAAAAGAAGGTAATTTATCAAATCAATTGAATACCGATTTTAATTTACAAGTAAAATAAAAATTCTCAAAAGGTGAGCCAATTGTTCAGCTAAATGTTAGGGGGAATAATTAAAAAAAAAATCACCTTAAACTATGTTCAACAACATAAAGAAGGGGAAAAAATCCACAAGCAACAGCAAAAAGAACTCCTTCATGCAAGCAAGTTATTTAAAATTAGCATTTTAAATTTCATTGAGCACAATATGCATGCAAGAAAGTTAATAACACACACACATATAGATATAAATTGTCATGAATCAACTGCAAGGTTTGGTTGAAAAACAAAACAAGAATAAAAATTTCAACATTATGGGCAAAGGAATATATATATATATATGTATGTATGTATGTATGTATGTATGTATGCATGTATGTATATGTATGTATGTATGTATGTGTATATATATGGATGTATAGGTAGTAAGTAGCATGAAACAAGAATGATGCATTTGCATGTGTAATAATTGAGAGAAAGTGAGATACACTAAGTAGATGATAAGTGACGTGTGAGTTGTAGTTAAAGTAAGTGTTTTGTGAGAGTTTTAAATATTGTGCTCATACACAAGTGTTAAATGTGAGCTTAGTCTTTGGTGTCTCCTTGTAGAACTTGTATCAGCACTTTTGTGTGCAAATGTGTTTGTAATACAAAATTCATTAAAAATATATGTACCTTGCAATTCTTTTGCCAATCAGGACACATATTGATTCATTACTACGTAATAGCTAACCCAATCCGTTGACCTCAAGAAAGCAAACAAGGCACAAGTAGTAGCAGATTAATAATAATTTTAAATAGTAAATATTCCAAAAATTGAAATAATAAGCTAAGAATTATTACAAATGTAAACCTATGACTGAAGTACTGCAGATTCATCTCCAATAATTTCTACAAAAGCGTGATCAAGGGCTTCACATCCCCCAGCTTCATCATGACCATAACTAGGGCTTCCACCGAAGAGCTGATTGCAAACATAAGTACAACAAGAGCAATTGAGAGTAGCAACAGTGAAAATTTTTACTTTAATTATCTGTCTGTATAGGTAAATAGTGGTATGCTATAGATTAAAATATAATGACATATCCTAGTAATCTACCGACGGAATACATCAGAAATTCTTAAACTAAAGCTGTCATCAGACACCACACTGAAATCCAAAGGAATATTTTAAATACAAGCTTATATCTGTGTACTTAAATAACATTTAATTAAATGTAATCCAACCCAAGCATTCTAAAATGCAGTAAGAATGCGATAAGTATTGCGAGCCACCAAATTATCCACAGCTTTGAACTCTAAATACAAGAAATCCACTACTTCCATATTACATATTAGATGCTCGTAGATCAAATAGCAATAAAAAGCTAGACAAGACTAATATTGTAGATTAATTAAATTTTTTAACTTGGTAGTACCTTAAAATGCATTATTCTTTGTTGCCTGCCCATAACACAACATATGGCAAAAGGAAGAAAGAGAAACCTCTGCAATCACAGATGGATTCAAGATTACATACCTTATTCTAGTACCCTCATGCATTTTCTCGGCAACCAAACTAGATCAAGAGGAAACAAAAATAAATGGAAAAGGGATACAATAACTAAAAGCCAAGCATCAAACTTGCCAGTACAGAGATTAATCATAATAAACTTATGAATCTAAATTTTATAATTAATGATTAATAAAAGATTTTAATCATAATAATATATTTTATGATTCTTCATTTTTCAAATAAGTTCAATATCAATCGTAAATGGACAATTTGGGCTATATTTAGTGCATTAACAAAAAATGGACAAGACTTTTAAGATTTAATCAAATTTCAAGTAGAATATTTATTAACCAACCCTCTTCCTATTACCGAACTACATCCTTTCTTACTAATAAAAAATTAAAAAAAATAGAAAGGCAATGGATTACAAGGAGGCAAATGTGTGTGAATGCTACATTTAATTTAAACCAACATAGTTTCAGTAGAAGCCTAATTTGTAGTCATCAACAACAACATAATTTGGAGGCTTTTAATTTATAATTAAGACACCAAAGCAGGCTTGCAAACAATAAATTAGTTTGTTTAATACATTTGTAACATTTGATTCGTACCAAAACACAATTATCTTAAAAGGCGCTCATTGCATGGCATTATTAATGTGATAAAATGATAAAAAGGCATCACTCATCAAGCAATTAAAAGTCATAAATCAAAGAAAAGGATGAGAAAACTCTTGTTTTACAAGAAAATTAAAGCAAGGAAGAGATAGAATAGTAACTTGAGACAAGTTAAGCAGGCCAAAGCTTAGCTCAACTCAATTCTTGGAAAACAAGACAAGTTAACAAGAATCTCAGATTTAACACCTTCGATTAAAGCACCTTTTTTGACCTGTATAAGAATTCAAATAAATAAAACTGATTATGATCAATCTTATGAAAATGCATAAATACGCAAAAAAGCCGCAGACAACCATACAAATATTCTAGACCTGTAGATAACCAAAGTCACTCGCAACTGTTATTAATATAAAATAACTAATAATATTTAGAGCTTAAACTGCATAATATTAATCCAATATTCATCTCTTAAATAAAAAATTAGGCTTGGCAATTTGCCCCACCGGGTCTGGGGCCCTTGTGTGTCCCACAAAATCGGGGCGGGGCAAGACCCGCTCCAAAACTATTTTGGGGCAGGTCTGGGGCGAACTAATTTTGCCCTGGCCGGGGCGGGTCTGGGTCTGGGGTAAAGCTCTTGGCCACGCTGACCCGCCCCGCAAGGTATAGGGGTGTTTTTGTAAACTTTTAAACTGTTGGGACTATCAAGTAATTTTTTAGGTTATATTTGTTAAATTTTTCGTATATATGAATTCTTAATAATTTTACAAACAATGCAAATACTTTAACAAAAGTTACATTTTAATTAATAATTAACATCTTTTAACATATTAACATCAATTTAGTCATGTTATAATGACAAAATAAAATATTTATATTTTATGGTAATTAAATTTGTATAATATGTACAATCTTGATATAGATTATTAAGTACAAATTAAATTATTACAATATTAACAATATTATTTTCAAAATGTATACCTTTAATATAATCAATATACTATTTTCTAAATATGTAACTAGAAATATGATAAAAATAATCTTGTAACATTAAATATATGATTTATCGTAATTTAAATTAATTAATTAAATTATTAATGTTTCATAAGTATATATAATGTTAATTAATTGGTATATGTCAATCATATTATTACTATTATTAGATTGAAATTAAATCAACATGCTATTGAAAAATTATTTAATTGTATTATCAACTATTTAAAAAATTGTCAGTTAACTAATTTACAAGCAATAATACACTTTTAACATTATTTCTAATAGAGTATGTAACATTATTACTAATAAAATCAAATGGTAATTAATGATAATTAAATATTTGTATTTTATAGTAATTAAATTTGTATAATATATACAATCTTGATATAGATTAATAAGTACTAATTAAATTATTATAATATTAACAATATTATTTTCAAAATGTATACCTTTAATATAATCAATATATTATTTTCTATATATGTAAATAGAAATATGATAAAAATAATCTTATAACATTAAATATATGATTTATCGCAATTGAAATTAATTAATTAAATTATTAATATTTTATAAATATATAATGTTAATTAATTAGTATATGTCAATCATATTATTACTATTATTATACTAAAATTAAATCAACATGCTATTGAAAAATTATTTAATTGTATTATCAACTATTTAAAAAATTATCAATTAACTAGTTTACAATCAATAATACACTTTTAACATTATTTCTAATAGAGTATGTAACATTATTACTAATAAAATCAAATAGTAATTAATGGTAATTAAATATTTGTATTTTATAGTAATATATTTGTATAGTATATACAATATTACAATCTTGTTATAGATTACTAAATACTAATTAAATTATTGCAATATTAACAAGATTATTTTCAAAATATATACCTTTAATATAATCAATACATTATTTTCTAACTATGCAAATAGAAAAATGATAAAAATAATCTTACGATAAAAATAATTTATCGTAATTTAAATTAATTAATTAAATTATTAGTGTTTCATAAATATTTATAATATTAACTAATTGGTACATGAATATGCTGATCATATTATTACTATCATTATATTGAAATTAAATCAACATGCTATTGAAAAATTATTTAATTGTATTATCAACTATTTGAAAATTTGTCAATTAATTAGTTTACAAGCAATAATACACTTTTAACATTATTTCCAATAATGTATGTAACATTATTACTAATAAAATTAAATGATAATACACAGCCATTTTGATTATAGTTTGAAGATATATTGTTTTTATTATTGTTAAAAAATGATCATAATTATAAATAATATGATGAAAATTTAAGAATGGAGTTATTTGGAAATATGTAAATATTATTGGGGGATGAGATTGCAAAATATATAAATATTACAAGGGTATAATTATAAAGATGTAAATGTTTAGGGGCGGGAGGCGGGGCGGGATCCGCTCAAAATTTTTTTGCCCCCACATTGCGAACCCTATAAAAAATTAAACTAAAATTAGGCGTGACTCACTCATGACTAACTCACCCTAAGTACCACTCTATCCATAATTTATGTTCAAAATATTAAAGAAACAAAACAAAAAAAGAAGTTGACCTAGAAGAACAACAGAAAACATGGTTTTCCTCCCAAATAATTTTCTCTCATTTTCCTTTGTTTTCTCAACAACCAATCAGAAAATTAAAA
This sequence comes from Boswellia sacra, assembly GCA_013180625.2. NCBI lineage: Eukaryota > Viridiplantae > Streptophyta > Magnoliopsida > Sapindales > Burseraceae > Boswellia > Boswellia sacra. Next base: position 27,605 of record SNVD02011881.1, on the reverse strand, counting down.
TTTAAAAATTTAAAAAAATAGAAATTAGTGTTAGCATTCCATTTGCTTCAACATTACACATCATACTGAGGCTAACATCTCCAAAAATACAACTCTTTTTCAAGAAACTACATTCTACAAGAAACTTGGCTTCTCCGATGAGCTTGCCATATTTTGGAGAAAATCAAACACACCCATAATTGAAAATAACATAAACAAAACGAAGAGAAATGGGTGAGGGTTAAGCAATGAAGATGATGATGATGGGCGAGTTAAAGGAAGGAATTATGAGAGGAAGATTCAGAATCAACTATCTCGAGAGCCGAATTAACTGCACAACACCAACAAGAAGCAAAAGGAAAAAGGAACGATATATGCAAACTGAAAAGAGGGAAAGATGAGGGAGGGAAAAGGTGGTGAGTCAATTGATCAGTGAAAATTGGGAAGAGGGAAAGAAGCAACTAGGGAAAAATTAGAGAGGGAAGTGAAATAGAAAGAGGGAAACTAACTTTTATATTGTGGTAAACTTGTAATTTAGTTAAATTAATACAATGTCAATTATGTTAAATAAGTGGGTTTGACTTTATGTATCATATTTCATGGTTTTGTGAAAAACAGTCAAATAACTTAAAAGAGAATGTGTCAAATATTTTAAAAATTCTTATTTTCATATGTAACCAAATTGTAAATATTAACTCATACAATCTGATGTAATTTAATATGAAATAATTAATTCACACAACTTGATATGACATAATTAATATAATTAGATGAGTAAAAATTAACAATAAATAAGATAATATTCTAATAAATGATTTGATAATCACTTATATATTATTACCCTAAACTTTCAAATTTGCTGGATGAGTTGTATGGAGGAATATCAATGGAGTAGAGTGCAGCGAGAGACAAGTCCATCTCTATAATCACTCTTTCTGTGCACTTGCTTTCTACCCTCTACCGCCACTCTTAAGAATTTTTAAATTTTAATCATTATATCTTTTAATATTTATAATTATTAAAAATTGAAAGCAAAGTCTATACTAACAAATATAAAACAAAATATATTAACTTTAATTAAATTATTATAACTTCAAATATAGTGGCATTATATACATATCTGTGCGCGCGTGTGTGTATATGCATGTGTGTCTATATGTTGATGCTGAAAATCGGTTGACCTCCAGCTCAGCAGTAAAATTTATATTTGTTGTGAAGGACCTGACTCAGCCAGAAGACAATGATGGAGTGTGCGGAGGAGGAGGGGAAAGTAAGGAATTTTGGTTCACGTGTCCGTCAAGATGGTTGTTATGTTTTGATCAACCAAGGCTCAAGTGGCTTGAATGATCTGCACACAAATAGAAAATAAAGGTTTAGAGGCGCCGGTGTTGCCGGCGATAATCCTGCAACGCTCAAGTCAGAGATTAACTATAGAGTGAAAATTTTTGGTCGACCAGAGGGAGAGAGAGGGTTTTTAGAGAGAGAAATTGTTTTCCAAACCTTGAATTGCAACCAAAGACTATATTTATAGGAGAATTTGCTTACAAGTGGCGAGATTTATGTAGCATGGTTGACAGGTGGCGAGATGCATGGAGCTTGGTTGACACCATGCTGCATGCAAGGGAGTTAACAGTGACACCTGGAGCCATGGAGACATCTGGAGAGAGGCTGTTGACCCAGGTATGGCAACCCAAGAGGGGGGGTGAATTGGGTTTTTATTTATCAAAACGGATTTAGAAAACTTTTCTTGAAAGATCAAAATTAGTTCACTCTTTCTTTGAGAATAAAGGTGAAGAAGATGAAATTAGAATTTATCAAAGATGCAATCAAAAGAATAATAATGATGAACAATCACAAGTGCAAGTAAATGTAAAGAGGAAAGGGATAGAGAGAGTGCAAACTCAATTTACGTGGTTCGGCAAACCTTGCCTACGTCCACGGGCTCCTAGCTCCACGAGCTAAGCTTTCCACTAAGTTGTAGAATCTTTACAACTTGCTTGATGAACAACCTCACCAAGACTTTTTCTTCCAACTCTTGATAACACCACACCAAGAGTTCTTCTTGATGAACAACCTCACAAAGGTAACTTCCTTCAACCCTTGATAACACCACACCAAGAGTTCTTCTTGATGAACAACCTTACCAAGGCAACTTCCTTCAACCCTTGATAACAACACACCAAGAGTTCTTCTTGATGAACAACCTCACTAAGGCAACTTCCTTCAACTCTTGATAACAACACACCAAGAGTTCTCTCAAGGATAACTTTTTATCCTTTACAAGAAGATCTCACTCTCACCACAATACAAGAACCAGGATAATTTCTAGAACAAAAGTACAATTCTCTTCAAAGAGTAGATAAAGATTATAAAAGCTCTCTAGACTTGATATTTCTCTTGTTTTTTGCTTGATAGATGCTTCTCTTACTCTTCTTTAATGCATGGGAGAAGGGCTCCTATTATAGGCAAATGGGATGAACTTAATCAAATGAAGACACCAACTCCAAATTTTTTACCCACCATAAAAACTAAAATCTTGTCTACCATTTTTGTCAATGTTCTGTTTGAAATTTGAAAATGTGCGAAACAGAAAAAATCTGTAAAATTGAATAATCTTTCCAACGCATTAAGAACAAAGTCATTTGGATATTTGTAGCTTAAGATATGGCTAAAAAATATTCGGTGCTCATGTGACTTGATTTTTCTTCCTTGTGTCAGTCCACTGACTTGCATGTGTATTATGTCAGCATTCTTTGAATTTTTTCAAAGAATATGAAATCTGTTCCATTGAATCATCTTTCCAATTCCACAAGAATCAGGTCATTTGGATATCTCTAACTCAAGATATGGACAAAACATCATTCGGTGTTCATATGAGTGGATTTTTCTTCTCTGTGTCAGTCCACCAAATTGCATGTCAATTAAGTCGGCCTTCCATTTGAAATTTGAATTTATTTAGAACATATGAAATGTGCCTCATTAAGGCCTCTTTCCAATGCCATAAGAATCAAGTCATTTTGATATTTCTATCTCAAGATATGTCCAAAAGAGTATTCGGTGCTTATGTCAACTGCTTCCATTTGTCTTTCAATTTCCATGATGATTTGGACAACCTTTCACTTGAAATTTGAATTTCTTTAAAACATATGAAATGTTACAAATTGAGTAATATTTCCAAAGGCTCAAGAATCATATCATTTGGACATCTATAGAGATACATATGATCAATTGATTGAACATTGCTCATGTGTCACACTCCTTGAGTCAAACCTTGTTCTTAAACTTTGGTGCCTTTAACATGTAGTCTTCTCCTTAGCTTCAACACTTCATTTTAATAAGCCTTTTCTTGATTTTACAATTATTTCAATGATATTACTCTTGCACATAAATAAACATGTTAGTAAATCACAATGAATCAATGTGTATTGTTATCATCAAAATTATCATGTAGCCTTAGGGCTAACAATCTCCTCCTTTTTGATGATGACAAACCATTGATTGCTTTCAAATAATATCTAAAATAAAGAATGAAAATAAAATCAAGAATAACAAAAAAAATGGCACTTGTTATGAATATAAGCAATCCAACTATTTCTCCCCCTTTTGTTATCATCAAAAAGATGTAATCAAATTAACTACTCCCCTAAATATATTCTCCCCCTTAACATATGCTACCATTCAAAGATTATCATATTAAGCAAAATTAAGACATATCCAACATGCCTAATTCTCTTCTAATTATGCAAAATCTATCTTGACTAAGGGGTTTAGTCAAATTTAAATCTAGGGACTAATTCCCAAACTTGATTTCTCTCAAATTGGTTTAATTCTTCTTGCATAGCCAAAATCCAACTTTCATCATTTTTGGCTTCTTTAAAAGATTTTGGTTCAAATTGAGTGACAAATACAAAATGATTATAAAAGTTTCTAAAAGAAGATTTAGTTCTCATACCTTGTGATGGTTCACCAATAATAAGATCTTTAGGATGAGCTTTTGCATACCTCAATTCCTTTGGTAATTCTTAGGAAGAATCATTTACTTCCTCAAGCTTTTCTTATTGGAGTTGTAATTCATCTTGGCTCTTTTCATCAAGCCTTGATTCCTTGATTTGCCTTTCAACCTTAACAATATCATCATCTAAATTCTTTGAAGAAATCACATTAGTTTCGTCAAATTCAACATGCATAGATTCTTCAATAGTAAGAGTCTTTTTGTTAAAAACTCTATATGCTTTACTATGGTTGGAGTAGCCAACAAAAATTCCAACATCGGCGTTATCCTTGGTGTTTAAAATAAAAAATTTACATCCAAAAGCTTTAAAAAATCCAATGTTGGGTTTTCTTCGTTTCCAAAGTTCATAAGGAATTTTCTTTATTAAAGCTCTAATATGAACTTTATTGATTATAAAGCATGCGGTATTAACGGCTTCAGTCCAATAATATTTTGACAAATTATTTTCAAGCAACATGGTCCTAGCCATTTCTTGGATAGTCCTATTTTTTCACTCAACAACACCATTTTGCTGTGGAGTTCTAGGTGAGGAAAAATTATGTTCAAAACCATTTTCATCACAAAGATTTTCAAATGCAACATTGTCTACTTCACTACCATGATCACTTCTAATGGACACAATAGAATACCCTTTTTGATTTTGGACTCTTTTTGTAAATTTTGAAAAAGCTTGTATGGCCTCATTTTTAGATTTCAAGAATAATACCCAAGTGAATCTTGAATAATCATCCACAATAACAAAAACATAATACTTTCCACCAAGGCTTTGAGTTCTTGATGGTCCAAATTGTTAGCCCTAAGGCTATATGATAATTTTGATGATAACAATACACATTGATTCATTGAGATTTACTAATATATTTATTTATGTGCAAGAGTAAGATCATTGAAATAATTGTAAAATCAAGAAGGGCTTATTAAAATGAAGTGTTGAAGCTAAGGAGAAGACTACATGTTAAAGGCATCAAAGTTTAAGTACAAGGTTTGATTCAAGGAATGTGATATATGAGCAATGTTCTATCAATTGGTCATATATTTCTCTACAAATGTCCAAATAATGTGATTCTTGAGCCTTTGGAAAACTTACTCAATTTATAACATTTCATATGTTTTAAAGAAATTCAAATTTTAAGTGCAAGATCGTCCAAATCATCATGCAAAGTGAAAGACAAATGGAAGCAGCTGACATGAGCACCGAATACTCTTTTGGACATATCTTGAGCTAGAAAAATCAAAATGACTTGATTCTTGTGGCATTAGAAAGATGACTTAATGGGACACATTTCATATGTTTTGAAGAAATTCAAATTTCAAATGGAAGGCCGACATAATTGACATGCAATTCGGTGGACTGACACAGAGAAGAAAAATCAACTCACATAAGCACCGAATGGTGTTTTGGCCATATCTTAAGATAAGAGATATCCAATTGCTTTGATTCTTAATGTTTTGGAAAGCTTATTCAAATATGAAGATCTTTTATGTTTGAAGAAATTCAAATTTCAAATGGAAGGCTGACAGAATTATCATTCAAGTCAGTGGACAGACACATGGAAGAAAAATCAAGTCACTTGAGCACCGAATGGTGTTTTGGCCATCTCTTGAGCTACAGATATTCCAAAGACTTGTTCGTGGATTGCGTTGAGAAATTTATCCAAATGTACAGTCTTTAATGTTTTGTAGATTTTCAAATTTTAAACGGAACATTGACAAAATTAGCAGACAATATCACGGTTTTTATGGTAGGCAGAAAATTTGGAGTTGGTGTCTTCACTTGATTAAGTTCATCTCATTTGCCCTGTCTCTTATACACATCTAGATGTGTATAAGAGACAGCCATTCTCCCATGCATTCAACAAGTGCAAGAGAAGCATTTTATCAAGCAAAAAAAGCCAAGAGAAATATCAATTTTATAGAGCTTTTATATTCTTTATCTACTCTTTGAAGAGAGTTGTACTTTTGTTGTAAAAACTTTTCTTTGTTCTTATATTGTGTGAGAGTGAGATCTTCTTGTAAAGGATAAAGAATCCTTGAGAGAACTCCTTTCTTGGTGAGGTTGTTCATCAAGAAGAACTCTTGTGTGGTGTTATCAAGGGTTGAAGGAAAAAGTCTTGGTGAGGTTGTTCATCAAGCAAGTTGTAAAGATTTCTACAACTTAGTGAAAGCCTAGCTCGTGGAGCTAGGAGTCCGTGGACGTAGGCAAGGTTTGCCGAACCACGTAAATTGAGTTTGCACTCTCTCTATCCCTATACTCTTAACATTTACTTGCACTTGAGATTATTTATTATTGCTATTCTCTTGATTGCATCTTAGATAACTTCTATTTTCATCTTCTTCACTTATATTCTCAAAAGAAAAAGTGAAATAATTTTTATCTTTCAAGAAAAGTTTTATAAATTCGTTTTGATAAATAAAACCCAATTCACCCCCCCTCTTGGGTTGTCATACCTGGGTCAACAAGTGTTATCAGAGCAAGGTTGCTCATTTTTTTTAAATCTTAACCGATTTTGAGTTATGGCAACTTTTAATTCAACTTCATATGTTGAGGGGCTTTCTATTTCTAGACCTCCATTTTTTAATGGAAGTGATTACTCTTATTGGAAAACTAGAATGAGTATTTTCTTGAAATATTTTGATTATGATTTATGGTCTATTGTTTTGGAAGGACCTTTTGTTCCTACCAAAATTGAAAATGGAGAAAGCATGCTTAAAGAACCTAAAGAGTTTAGTGAAGAGGATAAAAAGAAATTGAGTTTGAATGCTAAAGCTATGAATGTGTTATATTGTGCTCTAGATAGAAATGAGTTTAATAGAATATCTACTTGTTCTACGGCACAAGAAATATGGCACACACTTGAAGTAAATCATGAAGAAACTAGTCAAGTTAAAGAATCTAAAATTAGTATGCTAGTTCATAGTTATGAGCTTTTTAAGATGAAATCGGATGAATCAATTTCTGAAATGTTTAATAGATTTACGGATATTATTAATAGTTTGAAATCTCTTGGTAAATCTTATTCTAATGTTGAAATGGTGAGAAAGATTCTTAGGTGTCTACCAAAATCTTGGAGCCAAAGGTGACGGCAATTCAAGAAGCAAAGGACCTCACCAAACTACCATTAGAAGAACTTATGGGTTCTCTCATGACTCATGAAATCACCTTGAAGGAGAACGAAGAAGATTTCAAGGAAAAGAAAAATATCGCTTTCAAATCTTCAACAAAAGAAGATGATGAGTCCAACGATGAAGGAGATGATGAAGATCTTGAATTCATCACAAGAAAGCTAAAAAGGATGATTAGAAGAAACCAAGGATTCAAGAAGAACTCTAGAAGGGAGTACAAAGGGCAAAGCTCAAAGCAAGATAAGAAAAATGATCAAGTCATTTGCTATGAGTGCAAGAAACCGGGACATGTAAAGATGGAGTGTCCTTACTTCAAAAGTCAAAACAAGAAATCCAAAGCAATGAAAGCCACAAATTGGGATGATAGTGAAGCTAGCTCTACCGAAGAAGAAGATTGCGAAGTGGCAAACATGTGCTTCATGGCTTTAAGTGACGATGAGGTAAGTATTCTAAACTATGATCCTAAACTTTCATATGATGAATTACTTGAAGCATTCCAAAATTTACAGGTGCAAGTTGATAAGCAAAATTCAAAAATTAATGCTTTCAAAAAGAAGTCAAAAATCATTTTATCTCAATTAGAAGAGTTGATAGAAAAAAGCAAAAAGATTTTGAAAGTTGGAAAGTCAAATACATTTATTAAAAACTGAAAATGACATTTTAAAACAAAAGGATTTTGATAAATTGGAGAAACAAAATGCTAATTTGAAAAAGGAAAATAATGACTTAAGAAATATTGTTGATAGTTTTACAAAAAGTACAAAAAATTTGAATTCTATGTTACAAAACCAAGGTGTGTTTTTGATAAAAGAGGTTTAGGATATAAAACTCATAAAAATCAAAAGTATTTTAAAAATTATTTTTCTCATGCATCTTTTAAGAATAATCCTAATCATTCATGTACTTATTGTGGAAGAAAAGGACCATATGCATTCTTGCTCCATTAAAAAAAATCCTCATTTGAAAACAAAGCATGTTCCAAAAGTATCATAACTACCCCAAGGACCCAAGAACTTTTGGGTACCAAAAAGTTCTCCTTGAAATTTTGAGTTGTAGAGACAAAGGGGGCAAACACAAGTGTACTTAGATAGTGGATGCGCAAGGCAATTGACCGGAGATGCCTACAATTTTCAAGATTAATCATGAGAAGGAGGATATGTGACCTTCGTGATATGCCAAAGGAAGTTAATCGGACATGTGATATTGGTAACGGGGGGCTTCTTCACCTATTTCTTAAGATGTTTTGTTTGGTCAGGTTTGAAACATAATTGTGATTAGCATTAGTCCATTGTGATAAGGGATATTTTGTTGCTTTTGGGCCGAATAGATGTGTGATTAAGGATGTTAGTAACAATAAGACATTATTTGTTGGTAATAGATGTGGTAATATTTATACAATTGATATTGATGTTAATGATCATGTAGAAAATTGTTTCATTGTTAATGATGATGCTTGGTTATGGCATAGAAGGTTAGTTCATGCTAGCATGGACACAATTTCAAAAATTTCTAAAAATGATTTAGTTGATGGTCTTCCAAAAAAAAAATTTGAAAAGGATAAAATTTGTGATGCTTGTCAATTTGGAAAACAAGTGAGAACTTCTTTTAAACAAAAGAAATTTATTTTCAACAAATAAACCTCTACAATTATTTCATTTGGATTTATTTGGACCATCAAGAACTCCAAGCCTTGGTGGAAAGTATGATGTTTTTGTTATTGTGGATGATTATTCAAGATTCACTTGGGTATTATTCTTGAAAACTAAAAATGAGGCCATACAAGCTTTTTCAAATTTACAAAAAGAGTCCAAAATCAAAAAGGGTATTCTATTGTGTCCATTAGGAGTGATCATGGTGGTGAAGTAGACAATGTTGCTTTTGAAATCTTTGTGATGAAAATGGTGTTGAACATACTTTTTCCGCCCTAGAACTCCAACAAATGGTGTTGTTGAAGCAGAAAAATAGGACATATCCACGAAATGGCTATAGCCATTTTTACTATGAACATATTTGCCACAATATTTTTTGGGCCTAAGCCGTTACTACCGGCATGACTTTATAATCAATAGAGTCCATATTAGAGCTTTAATAAAGAAACTCCTTATGAACTTTGGAAAGGAAGAAAACCCAACATTGGATTTTTTTAAAGTTTTTGGATGTAAGTGTTTTATTTTAAACACCAAGGATAACCTTGGAAAATTTGATGCAAAAGCCGATGTTGGAATTTTTGTTGGCTACTCCAACCATAGTAAAGCATATAGAGTTTTTAACAAAAATACTCTTATTATTGAAGAATCGATGCATGTTGAATTTAATGAAACTAATGTGATTTCTTCAAAGAATTTAGATGATGATATTGTTGAGGTAGAAAGGCAAATCAAGGAATCAAGGCTTGATGAAAAGAGCCAAGATGAATTACAACTTCAACAAGAAAAGCTTGAGGAAGTAAATGATTCTTCCCAAGAATTACCAAAGGACTGGAGGTATGCAAAAGCTCACCCTAAAGATCTCATTATTGGTGAACCATCACAAGGTATGAAAACTAGATCTTCTTTTAAGAACTTTTGTAATCATTTTGCTTTTGTCTCTCAATTTGAACCAAAATCTTTTAAAGAAGCCGAAAATGACGAAAGTTGGATTTTGGCTATGCAAGAAGAATTAAACCAATTTGAAAGAAATCAAGTTTGGAAATTAGTCCCTAGACCCAAAAATCATTCTATTATAGGGACTAAATGGATTTTTAGAAATAAAGTAGATGAAAATGGCACCATTATTAGAAACACAGCTAGACTTGTTGCTCAAGGATACAATCAAGAAGAAGGTATTGATTATGAGGAAACCTTTGCACCGGTTGCTAGATTAGAATCAATTAGAATGTTGTGTGCATTTGCATGTTATAAAATTTTTACATTATATCAAATGGATGTCAAAAGTGCATTTTTAAATGGTTACATTATGGAGGAAGTATATGTCGAGCAACCTCTTGGTTTTCAAAATCATGATTTTCCAACCATGTTTTCAAACTCAAAAAGGCACTTTATAGCTTGAAACAAGCACCAAGAGCATGGTATGATAGATTGAGCAAATTTCTCATTAATAATGGTTTCGAAATAAAAAAGGTTGATACTACTCTTTTTGTTAAACCAAAAAATGATGATTTATTAATTGTTCAAATCTATGTTGATGATATTATATTTGGTGCTACTAATATTTCTATGTGTGAAGAATTTTCCAAGTGTATGCAACAAGAATTTGAAATGAGCTTAATGGGAGAATTAAATTTCTTCCTTGGACTTCAAATCAAGCAATCAATGAATGGGATCTTTATAAAATCAAGCTAAATACACAAGAGATCTTCTCAAGAAGTTTGGCATGGATAATTCAAGAACATATAACACACCTATGGGTACATTAACCAAGCTTGACAAAGATGAGAAAGGAAAAGATGTTGAGGTAACAAAATATCGAGGTATGATTGGCTCTCTTTTGTATTTGACTGCTAGTAGACCTGATATTATGTTTAGTGTGTGTATGTGTGCTAGATTTCAATCTTGTCCAAAGGAATCTCACCTTAAGGCTGTAAAGAGGATATTTAGATATCTTCTTGGTATCATAAATCTAGGTCTTTGGTATCCTAAGTGTGATAATTTTGATTTAATTAGTTATTCCGATGCGGACTTTGCTGGAAGTCTTCTTGATAGAAAGAGCACTAGTGGCTCTTGCCATTTTCAAGGACATGCATTAGTATCATGGTTTAGTAGAAAACAAAATTCTGTTGCATTATCAACCGCGGAAGCCGCGTATATTGCAGTAGGAAGTTGTTGTGCACAAGCTCTTTGGATGAAACAAATTTTAAAAGATTATGGTGTGGTATTTGATCACATTTCCATCAAATGTGATAATACAAGTGCCATTAACATTTCAAAAAATCCCATACAACACTCTAGGACTAAGCATATAGAGATTAGACATCATTTTATTAGAGATCATGTGCAAAAAGGTAATATTTCTTTAGAATTTGTTCCCACCGAAAAACAATTAGCTGATATATTTACTAAACCCCTTAGTCAAGATAGATTTTGCGTAATTAGAAGAGAATTAGGCATGTTGGATATATCTTAATTTTTCTTTTATTTGATAATCTTTGAATTGTAACATATGTTAAGGGGGAGAATATATTTAGGGGGAGTAATTAATTTGATTACATCTTTTTGATGATAACAAAAGGGGGAGAAATGGTTGGATTGCTTGTATTTATAACAATTGCTCTCTTTTTGTTTATTCTTGATTTCATTTTCAGTCTTGATTTTAGATATTATTTTAAAGCAATCAATGGTTTGTCATCATCAAAAAGGGGGAGATTGTTAGCCCTAAGGCTATATGATAATTTTGATGATAACAATACACATTGATTCATTGAGATTTACTAATATATTTATTTATGTGCAAGAATAAGATTCTTGAAATAATTATAAAATCAAGAAGGGGTTTATTAAAATGAAGTGTTGAAGCTTAGGAGAAGACTACATGTTAAAGGCACCAAAGTTTAAGTACAAGGTTTGATTCAAGGAATGTGACACATGAGCAATATTTAATCAATTAGTCATATATTTCTCTACAAATACCCAAATTACATGATTCTTGAGCCTTTGGAAAGCTTACTCAATTTATAACATTTCATATGTTTTAATGAAATTCAAATTTCAAGTGCAAGGTTATCCAAATCATCATGCAAGATGAAAGACAAATGGAAGCAGCTGACATGAGCACCGAATACTCCTTTGGACATATCTTGAGCTAGAAAAATCAAAATGATTTGATTCTTGCGGCATTGGAAATATGACTTAATGAAGAACATTTCATATGTTTTGAAAAAATTCAAATTTCAAACAGAAGGCCGAAATAATTGACATGCAATTTGGTGGACTGACACAGAGAAGAAAAATCAACTCACATGAGCACCGAATGGTGTTTTGGCCATATCTTAAGATAGAGATATCCAAATTCTTTTAATCTTAATGTTTTGGAAAGATTATTCAAATATGAAGATCTTTTATGTTTTGAAGAAATTCAAATTTCAAACGGAAGGCTAACAGAATTATCATTCAAGTCGGTGGACTGACACATGGAGGAAAAATTAAGTCACACGAGCACCGAATGGTGTTTTGGCCATATCTTGAGATACAGATATCCAAATGACTTGATTCTTAATGCGTTGGAAAGAATATTCAAATGTGCAAATCTTTTATGTCTTGCAGATTTTCAAATTTCAAACAGAACATTGACAAAAATGGAAGACAAGATTACGGTTTTTATGGTGGGCAGAAAATTTGGAGTTGGTGTCTTCACTTGATTAAGTTCATCTCATTTGCCTATAAAAGGAGCCATTCTCCCATGCATTCAAGTAGTGCAAGCGAAGCATTTTATCAAGCAAAAAGCAAGAGAAATATCAAGTCTAGAGAGCTTTTATATTATTTATCTACTCTTTGAAGAGAGTTATACTTTGTTGTAAAAATTATCTTTGTTCTTGTATTGTGGTGAGAGTGAGATCTGTCTCTTATACACATCTAGATGTGTATAAGAGACAGTGGTGAGGTTGTTCATCAAGAAGAACTCTTGGTGTGGTGTTATCAAGAGTTGAAGAAAAAAAGTCTTGGTGAAGTTGTTCATCAAGCAAGTTGTAAAGTATTCTACAACTTAGTGGAAAGCCTAGCTTGTTGAGGAGCTAGGAGCCCGTGGACGTAGGCAAGGTTTGTCGAACCACGTAAATTGAGTTTGCACTCTCTCTATCCCTATACTCTTTACATTTACTTGCACTTGAGATTATTTATTATTGCTATTCTCTTGATTGCATCTTAGATACCTTCTATTTTCATCTTCTTCACTTCTATTCTCAAAAGAAAAAGTGAAATAATTTTTATCTTTCAAGAAAAGTTTTATAAATTCGTTTTGATAAATAAAACCCAATTCACCCCCCCTCTTGGGTTGTCATACCTGGGTCAACAAGAAACTTGACAATAAATAATTTTTCGCGTTGTTTCCGTAATGTCTCAACATCAGTAATGACAGGATGATAAGAGTTAAGCTCACCCATTAATCCTTTGATTTCTCTTATATATTCACTTAACGTTCTATCACCTTGCTGACAGGGAAATAAAGTAGAGTAAACATAAAAAGTGTGAGAGACATTCTGAGATCCACCAAACTTGTCTTGAAGTGAATTCCATAACTCTTTGGTAGTATCAATCCACATTACAGTTGTCGCAAGTGATGGCTCCATACTGTTCCACAACCATGTAGTAATCAAATTGTCTTCCTGAATCCATTTAGCATACTCCTTTGAATCAGACGATGGAGGATCCTGTGTAAGATAATTATGTTTCCCTTGACCAATCAAATATTTGGTTACTGTTTTTGCCCATAACTTGTAATTGGAGTCCTTCAATTTTATTGTTGTGATGGAAACACCAACTCTAGGAGGATTATAGGACGGCTGAGAAGCCATGGAAACCCTAAACACACTTTATCTTCCAAACAGATCCACCACACGAAAAAAAATTTTAAGAAAAAATCTGAAAATACCAAATAACACCACACGATTGGCTATGAACACTCAGACAGGGACGTTGTGGTCATTAAAAATATAGTTGGGACATGAAACACCAAATTGCGATCAGATTCAGATGAGAAAGCAATTTTTCAACGATCGAAAAAGTTTTTTGGCGACCGAAGAATTTTTTCGGTAGATTGTTTTTTTAACAACGATAGAGGGGTTTTGTTCACCAGCGATCGGTGATCTTAATAGAGTGATTTTCGGCCATATTCGAACAGGGCAGCATATTTTTTGGTGGTTGGAAAATTTTTTCGGTTGATTTTTTCTGCGAAGGCAGAGGGCTTTTGTTCACCAGCGATCGGCGATCTCAGAGGAGCAGGCGGTGATAGTTACTGCTGACCGGAGGTGGTTGATCTTGCTTTAGGCAGAAATGATTTAGGGTTTTGAAATTTTTTTTTAATAAAAGAGGAGAATGGAAGGAGGATTTTGAACCTACTTTGATACCATGTTGAGAGAGAGAGAGAGAGAGAGAAACGAATTTAGGAGAAATATTTTTGTGTATATTCCATTTTAAAGAGGTGTACATATATATAGTACAATAAGAAATCTAAAATAAGAAAGAGAATCAAATATGTATCTAACAAGAGCACAATCCTAAATTTCCTAAATTTCTATATAGAGATTTAACAAAATCAATACCATATCATTTGGGATGTGTAACATTACTTTTAATTTTGTGTTGATATGATTATATTGCAATGTATTTTTAGGATCTGAATGGTACTCAGTATCGACTGGTAATCGTACTAATAATTTTCAAATCTCTTGAAATTTATTCTTTTAAGTAACATGTGCATTCCCCATCGTGGTTTGAAAAGTAGGTGAAAATTTCTTTTTCGCTTCTAATAAAATTTTATTAGACTCTTAAGAAAATTTTTGATGATTTTTAAAATTTTTTTGATGATTTTTAACTAAAGAATGTAAGATAAATTTTTGAATTTTAAGAAAGTTCTCACAATCATACTGAATCTGTTCCGGTCTAAGGATTTGTCCTAGCTTCTTATTTAAGAATTTTAAAGCTTTGTTATATAGGAAACTACTATTAATAGTGCTATTCCTTCCAAGAGGTTGAATGCTTGCTGGGATTGATGAAGGTAACAGAGGATAGTAAAATAATGTTCTGTTAAAAATTGTAGTAGTGTAATGTTATATATGCATGTGAAATAATATAAATGAAATTTCTTCATGAAAAGTATAACCCCAAGCTAACACAAACAAAAAAACCAGTTCCTGACAGTTCCAAATTCTGGTTTGGCTTGCTTACTGTAACTGTGAACCAACAAAACTGGAATTCCGATTCCCAGAATATGTCATGTTATTCCGAACTTTGATTTGGTGAAAAAATGAAAAATTTTGATTTCAATGTGACTATTGTTATAATTATAATTATTTTTGGATTTTCCTATAGATGTATAGTCTCTCAATTTGTCATTTATAAGTAAAGTATGTTTACATGTGGCACCTACTTGAAGTGCATTAAATTTGATTGGCAGTCAGTAATTGAGCTATGATGATATGCCAGTGTATTACGGGGGAGAATGTTCCATTTTCTTTGTATTAATTCTTTCACGCCTTTTATAATTTGATTTGAATGAGTGGCGCTCACCTTGTGAGCAAGTGTACCTTCAAATGTGAAGTTTTATGAATTGAAGACCCTTAGCTTGGAGGGTGGAAGTTTCATAGTAGAATTCTCTTTAGTGATAAAGCTTCAAGGGCTTTGTGGCCTAACCATGATAAAACGCTAATGTTAATTTGCTCTCTTCTTCCCTTATAATCTTGTTTACTTATAGTTAATTAATTTAGCATTTCCACTTTTAATCAAGCATGAATCTGAACTAATTGTAAAACTTTCACAAAGAAATAGAATTCTTTCATAGGCCAAGAATGCATCAATAAGCGGAGAGGATAAATTCTATATATAGGAAAAATAGTTCCTTAAAAAGTTTTATCTTCTTTTTTTTTTTCTTCATATGTAAAAAAAAAGAAAAAAGTTTATGTAATATCATAGGAAAAGATTTCGAGTAAAAATTAACGAGAAGTTAAATTTTTAAGATATAATGTTATAGATTCCTTTGACAGGCCAAAATCTTTAAAAAAAATTTTAGCCATCTGTTAATGGTTGTCTGCACATGGGCTCGAAGAAAATACGTGCAAGTCTTCAATTTTTCATGTTCGAAGTATATACTTAAAAAAACTTCATTCTTACAATGTAAAATATGGTAGCCAGTGAGCAAAATTACCCATGTTGGAGCTCCAATCATCAAATTAGCATTCAATTAAACCAAGCTAATTAGGTTTGTCCTAATGCTTCTCTAGTGAACAATGTTTTTAACTCTGGTAAGGGCCTATTTGATTTTTGCACTTCTCACTTGAGATTGAATTTTTTGTTTGGTTCTCAATTCATCACTTTTTTTTAAGTAGTATACTGCTGAATTAAAAAAAGTGATTTTCACTTTTTTTTTAGGTCAAATTTCTAAAAATATGAAAATACCTAAACTACCCTCTTATAACAAAGTTATTTCGATAATTTTATTTTATTTTAACCTAGACGCACGAGCCCGCTCCTAACTCCTCTCGTGATTGACTTCTCTAGCATCAATAAGCATCTTTCGATGCTCTTGCACCGGTGTTGATATCTTCTCTTTCTAATTTCTTTTTGTCATTTGAGTCAATTCTTTTTTGATTTTTTTGTTTGAATTTCTCTGTGCGATGTCTGTTAGTTCTGCAGTGTATGGTTAGTTATCACAGACATAATTAAAACAGTTAAGAATAACATAACATAGAATATTACGTGATTCGGCTATCAACCAGCCTATATCCATAGGCAATAAGAGTTGCAATCTACTATGCTATATGTGTTTACACTCGACTTCAGACTCATTACAGTAGTAGCAACCGCTTACTCACTAACTTAATCTATGTAAACTTGATCACTCTTGATCAAAGCTAAAGTCCTTCGCACACTCTTCTGATGTTGCTCTTCACAGACTCA
Organism: Boswellia sacra; assembly: GCA_013180625.2. NCBI lineage: Eukaryota > Viridiplantae > Streptophyta > Magnoliopsida > Sapindales > Burseraceae > Boswellia > Boswellia sacra. Next base: position 10,886 of record SNVD02011881.1, on the reverse strand, counting down.
TTGGACTTAACTACAACGGTTTAGTCAAACATAACCACGATAACTGTTACAGAATCATGTAATTATTAAACTCTCTTAAGTTTACATGACTCAATAACTCTCACAAATCAGATCTATGCACATACCCAATGCACATGAGTCATGCACGATCTAAACAAACACAATCATAAAGATTTTACGATGAAGATCATGAAAAACAAAGATGCTCAAGTGCTATCAACGTTTCTGCACAAAACACTGCTCTCTTGCCTCCTTTGAAGCCTTGAGTGCTTCACCTTTATATAGCTTGCATGAACAGCTATATTATTCATGTAATCAATAATCCTAATCGTCATCAATGTCCTGCAAAACTCAAATAGGATTATTAGAGAAATATCAAACAATATAGAAAGTAAAAAGACATAATCCTAATTAAACTAGAACACTAGAAAGAATATCCTAATCTAATAAGATATGGTCAATATAAAACTTCCTATTTAACTAGAATACTAAAACAAGTTATCATTTTCTAATTAAAAATTCTCCCAATATAAAATATCTAAATTAATGTTTAATTCCAAGATGACAAAAATAAATTATGGCATTACACATGCATGCCATGTGTCACATTGACACTAACAATATCGATGAATTTTCTCTGTGTGATTTTCTGCTTGCTTTACTATTACATTTCCATGATTTGGTGTTGCTATTGTTCGTGCGATTTTCTGTTTGATTTGTTCTTGTGTTTATGGTAGTAATAGGAGCTGTTTGCAACAACATGTCTATCGCTTCAATTTTCTATTTTATGTTTATCCATTCTTTTAATGATCTATGATTTCTTACCTTACAATTGGTGTTGCCCTGGCTGCTGCTCTACTTTTTGCTTCCTTTATCTTATATCAACATAGATATCTCCATTTTGCATTGATTCCCTCATTATTTTTTTTTGTTTCATTTCTAGGCATCTTTTTCTTGCATGGCTTCACCGATCTTGTTTTGGTACTTTTTTTGTCGCTTACAAGTTGTTGTTGTTGTTCCTTGAAAGTGGGAGGCTATTTGTGGTTTGAAGTTTACTTGGTGAATGTAGAGTGGTGTTTTAGTAAAAGGGTTTGTTTTCTGTTGAGTTGTGCTAATTTGATTTTTTATCTTTCTCATTGAAATTCCATGTCATAAGTTCTGAGAATAATAGGCAAATTAGACTTATCCTATCAAAAAAAAAAAAATTGATCTTTTATGAATAATGTATAGGGATTATTAACGACGCCCCCTGAGGTTACGCTTAACACTGTTTCATCCTTATTTGTTTAGAGATATTCGAGGATTTATGTAATCGTTAACTTGAATCGGTTTTAACTTTTTTGGTAGTAAACAGTAATCGATAGATAACAAAAAGACTTTTATACCCTTTTATGCTGCAAAACTTAATAATAAAATAATACAATCCTTAGTCAAATAATAAACTAAATTTATAAAACAGAAATAATAAATTAAATATATAGACACAAAACACAAAAAATAAAAAAAATAAGAAAAAGAACTTGAACGTTCCTCTCTCCTGCACCTTTCTTCTTCCTCACTCCAATCCTCACCCTCATCGTTCCTTCACCTCATCCTCTCCCTTCTCTCCTTCTCCACCGCCGACACCACCCTCTCCGCAGGTACTCTCACTCTCTTCTCTACTTTCTTGGCCGTTGCATCACTCCTCTGACAGCACCCTCTCTGCCACCTCCTCTCCCTCTCTTCTCTGCTTCTCAGCTGCTGCCTCACTCCTGCCTCAGCTTTGTTGGTTTCGCTCCGGTACCTCGAGTTTCGAATTTGGGTCAATTTGTTGGGTATTAACATCAATCTTCTTGTTTATAATCTAGGATTCGTTCAAGTCTCAGATTCGATTAAAAATTTTTTGCTTCAAGTTAGAATTAGTTGACTCTTACTATGATTGATTTTCATCTTAATCTTCACAAATTGCAATTCATATCTCAGATTCAGGTATGTAATTTTCGTTTCAAACCTTTAATTGAATCAATTACAGAATTTTTGATTTGTCTTGAGGCTCTGCGTTGTTGAAGCTTGCGCTGAAGCATTGTTTTGAAGTGAAGCTCTGCGTTGAAGCTTTGTCTTGAATTTCTACATTGAAGCTCTCTCTTTTCAGCTCAAATCTTCACAAATTACTCTCATTGTGATTTGTCTTGAAGCTCAGCTTTGAAGCTTATTGCAGTGAATCAATTACAAAATTTTCATTTTGAACCAATACCGGGATTTTTTTAATATTTATTTTTTTTCTTGCTGTGGACCTCAATGCTAACTCATAGTATTGGAAGCTTACAGGAAAGTTGACTGATTGCTTTGATAATAAATATAAAATTTTTGTAGTGTGAATTCATTAGTCTATCAATTTATAAAGCTTTACGTTTCTTTGATGTGTGAGAATTGCAGTGTTGAAAAAAAAAATAAAGGAAAAAAGAACTCCAATTTTGGGATGGTGGTTTATATGTGTCGGAAATGCTAGTGATGATGAATCTGGTTTGGTGTGGGGCACTGATATAGGTGGTGAAGGTTGGAAAGGAGATGGAGTGGTGAGGAAACTTGGGTTTTTTATTTAGATTATAATTATTGTTTAATTTGACTCAAAAAAAAAAAAATGATGGAATGAATCTCCAAGTTCTGCAGAGAACAACGGTGGTTCAAGCTCCAAACTCGAGCAGAAGAAGGAGAGAGTTTGAAAGAAAGAACAGAACTGAAAGCCAAGGGAAAGTTGTTGTGATGAATTTAATAATATTAGTTAATTTGATTACTATTAATATTTAATTTAAATTTAAACAAAAATTTTAGAAGTTTCAGAAACTGATTTGTGTTTAATTTTAAATTTATTGTAACATAAGATTATGAAATCGCCCTTACACTAGTTCAGGTCAACGGTTACACGAAACCTCAAGGGTTGAACGAGATATTTTTAAAAAATAGGGACGACGGAAAGTCGTGCCTAACCTCAGGGGGCAACTGTAATAATCCCTAATGCATATAGAGCAGGAGCATCATTGAAGTTAAGTGATTGGATTTGAATAGGAGAAGAGTTGAAAAAGATAATTAGAAAAACTCGTAGCCAATAACACTTAAAAATGGATGAGATTATATGAAAAAGCAATATTTTATTTGAGTCAAATTGACTATCACTATCAAACATGGCTATAATTACATGACTTGAACTATTTATTGGCTTCATGAGAGATGAGAAGATTATAGCCAATAATCCTTTTTCCATTTGCCAAAAAAAAAATTCCCTTATTCATTTAATTAAATATGCCTAATTATTATTATTATTATTTTTTAAACCGAGATATCTTGAAGCTTAACAATTTTGATATTAGCCTTTAGCAAATCTTGAAGAGTTGGAGGCCTTATTTGGAGGGGTATTAGCCACTAGAAATCATAATTGAAGTATTGGTACGGAAAAGAGCTTAGATTTGGAAGAAAGCCTTTGTATGAAAAAGAAAATCCATCTTTCCAATCAAATACTTCTGAATCTTCAGCTAATGTGAAGGAAGATGATGTTGTATCAAATGCACCAAACTCAAGTTACAACAATCCAAATGATTCAATTGTTAATGAGAAAGAAGGTAGTGGGAAAAGGTGAGAGAAAAGAGAAGTGGATCAAATTCAAGGAAAGATGGACAAGATATTATTTATTTTGGAAAGCCATGGTGTAGAAATCAGTACTATTGATATGTGGCTTAACACGACTTCAGAGTCCGAAATTACAGCACATTTATTGCTTAAAAGCCATCATCATCGCTTTCATCCATGATATTCACGAGAGGTTCTTGATTGTGGGTTTTATTCAACTAGCAATTAAAGAGGTCGTAGCTTGTGGTTACAGAGTTTAGCATAAATTAAGTAGCGGAATTAAAATTGAGTTTCTTGGCCCTAGTGTCATGAAAGAATTTATTACACATTAATTAAGGGATACCAATTGAGATCCTCCAACTAAATGATCAAAACAGTTCGATGCCCTGCTAAATTCGAAACCATAAGTAAAACCACCTCACAAATTTTAGTATTTGTTAACTATTGACCTGTTTTGACAATTAAAATACCAATTTTTTTTTCTTATTTTTGGCTAGCTTTGAATTCAGCGGAGAATTGAGTACTTTAACCAATTACTTGGGAGGGTATATCCCCTATAAATTAAGTTGAGGAAATATAAAAGTAAATTAAATTATATACATTAATAAAACTAGCTAAATAATATTATTAATTTTGTATCATATTTAAAAGAAATTAAAAGAATTTTTTTTTAAAATTAGTATCAACTTAATCATGAATGAGAGGAACTTGACATTTTTTATATCTTAAAAATTATCTATAATTGATTTTATGCTAAATTTTTTTGCGATATATATAACAAAAGAATCTATGGAAAAGTCATTTTCTATTTTATTAGTTTTGACTATATGCTGAAATACTATTTTTCTATAAACAAGTTGGAATCTAGTTTATCTTCTTGGTCTTTAACTAACCAGTGATAAACTAGTGTGTAATAAGCAATCTATCCATATACATACATACATACATACATATCTCTGTGTGTGTGTGTGTGTGTGTAATAAGAAATCTATTCATATATATTATTAATGCATGATTTCCAGATGGCCGGAAAGCGAGTTGGAGCTTGAATTGTACGTTGGGTCCAATCCTGAAAACAAAGAAAACAGTCAAAGATGCCGGCAAAAACCCTCCAATGCCCAAGTCAGCTTCCAGCACACCAAAATTTTCTAGGAGAATTTCCTAGAGAGAGAAGCTCTCAAAAGCAAAGGAAATTTAGAGAGAGAAAGAGTTTAGAAAAGTGTGCATACCTTGAGTAAAAATTTGGAGGGTTTATATAGGCATTAGGAGGATTCATTGTGGGACCGAGATAATAGGCCTAAATAACGGGCTTCAGTAATGGGCTTACTGTATTAGATTTAATTAAGGCCCAATTCTGTTATGGCCATAATAGTAGTCCCCCCAAGCCCAAGTCGACTAACAGGTTAACTTAAGGATGATTAAGTTATTCAGGGCTATAAATTAAATATTAGTAGAAGGCCCGAAGGGTGAGTTTTATCATACATATAAGTCTAACGTGACTTGAACCCTTGGTGGGCATCACAGAGATGGAAATTATATAATTGACAAATGTTGATGCAGACTTTCCATCTATATATATAAAATCTCTTTTAATTTTTCCACTATCCTTGCCGCTCACCTTAGAATCCCTAGCGTGTCGACCTAAAGCAAGAAGTCAAAGCTGGGAGGCGATAAGACAGCCGTAACAAGGAACAAATTGCGTCTTGGAAGAGGCAAGTTTGGAGGGCTGCCGTGTGAGGTGTTCTAGATAAACAAAGTAGGAGGTAAAATTTCCTTCTCCCTTCTCTATTTAATGAATATTATTCAAAGATTACGGCTTTGAGAAGAATGATTGTGAAGACTAAATGCATGATTCGCTCAATATGCTTTTCCGAAAAGTTTTGAATATGAATGCATGGTCCATAAAAGTAGGATACATGATTGCGAGACACATAGCATGTAGGTTTAAAAGCTTGAAATTTTTTTTTTTATCCATGTGGCCACTATGGAAATAAGGTGGCGGCTAACTATATAATCCAAAGCACTGGAAATATACTTATACAAGTTTGAAAATATATCAAACATGCAAGCTCGTAGCATGTAGCATGTAATCATATATTATGCCATAAAGTCGTAGAATATAATATAAGGAGATATAAAGGCTGTGTCTCGTAAAACAAATGGCATAAAAATAAAAGTTAAAAACATATCATGAGTGCATGGTCCCACATGCTGGAAGTAGATGACAAACAACACTTAATCAAATATGCTAGATCATGATGGCATTAGGCATACAAGCATAAGACAATTCCATTAAGCAAACTATAGTGTGTAGGAAGGCTTAGTGTCGGCTACAAAACTTAGTGAGGCTACCATGAATTTATGAAGAAAAAGCAGAATCGTAACTGGAACATGCAAAACATAATAGCAATACACATGCTAAATTACCAAACCTATCGAAAGCAAATAAAGTGTAACAATTCAAATATTTAGATTGCTATATTGAAGTAGTCAAACGTAGTAGGAGTATTTAACATATATTAAAACGGTAAGAATGCAAAGCATGGCAGAACACTATGCTAAGCATCATAAATCAATGTCGAACAAGCTGATACTAGCGAGAAAACTTACTGAACTGCTTAAAACAAACTGATATATGCCACATAAATTCCAAAATGTGGTAAACTTATGAAGCCACTAACACCTAAAAACCAGGCTAGAAACTGAACACACCAACCAGGCTAGAAACTGAACAACGAAATACATAGGCGTATGTGAAATTTAAAGGAATTTGACACGTGAAGCTTGAGGACTAGAGTGAGTTGTCATGCTCCAATGACTGAGTGAAGTTAGGGGTGTAACGTTAGGCAGAATGTGTATAAGGGCTTGGCGATGAAATGACCACATGAGAGAAGGAAAGTGAGGGGAGAAATAAAATAAAAATGTAGTAGTGGAGTGCATGTGCATGGCATGATGAAAATATGCCAATGTAATGGATGATTTGTAACAAGGGTAAGCATAAGCATACAGGAAATAGTTTAAAGTTCATTCAAACATGTTGACCTATACATTAAAATATTAAGAACGGTGAGCACGTTAACCATGGTTCAATAGCCATTTTATATGCATAATCACATGTAGCTAGGAAGACATGATATGGGATATGAAACACTGCAAGCAAATTGGCATGGAGCGTGATGTATATGATTCTGGTGTTGAATGCAAGGTGTAGTGAGCATGATGGGAATATAATACCATGAGCATGAACACATGCTAAGCAAGTAGGGAGCGTCAGTACTGAATGCAAAGCAGGAAAAGTATTAAACAAAAGTGAAGCAAGTCGAAACGTATAGCACTCGGACTCACAAAACCTGAAAATGGAGAAGCCTTATGACTGGCCATGGCTTGGGGTGATTGGAATGGTGCTTAAAAAGGGCTTTAAGGTGTGATCATTATTAGTTGAATGGGAGAGATGGCGAGTTGCAGTGGACTGGGTGATCATGCGAAGAATGCACTGTGAGGGGCGAGCCCGCAAGGGCGAGAGGCGAGCTCCCAAGGGTGAGGGGAAAGCTTGCAAGGGCGAGAGGCGAGCTCGCAAGGGTGAGTATGCGAAGGGCGAGCTGCATGCGAAGGCCGAGCTCGCGAGGGGCGAGCTGCATGCGAAGGTCGAGCTCGCGATGGGCGAGCTGCATGCGAAGGGCGAGCTCGTGATGAACGAGCTGCATGCGAAGGGCGAACTGCATGCAAAGGCCGAGCTCGCAAGGGGCGAGCTACATGCGAAGGAGGAGCTACTTATGCGAGAAATCTCATTCTCGCTTCTTCGTTATTTTTAGTTGCAGGGGCCTGTTTACAAGTTTTGAAAACTATGAATAGGGGTCATTCTGCAAGTTTCGAAAACTATGAATAGGGGTCATTCTGCAAGTTTCGAAAACTATGAGCAGGGGTCATTTTGCAAAATCCTAAAACTTGCACATCCCCCCTAAAATTTTCGAACTTGTTGACCTTTTTTTTTTTTTAAATCAAGGACCAACTATATATTTTTGATCAAGGACTAACTTGATATTTTTCAAGTGCGAAAAATATATTTCAAGGGCTATTTTAAAAAGTTTTCAATGTAGTCCCTTGGCATTTCTTTTCTCTCATCTCTTCTCTTTCTTAGTAGACTTAGTTTGATGACTAATGACTCCTCTTTAACTGTGTAGATGGCTAGAATTAAAACTGTGACAGTGCTACGAGGGGAACCAAGTCATCAAACCCAGTCGACAAGGAACAAGGATCCTGCAACTAACCGTAGAGAGGTGAACGAGTTTCATCAAAATTTTTTAGTCAAGATCGTGGGCTAGGGTGTAATTCTGTTAATCACAATGTGGTAGATGCTGAGGGGGAGAGCAACTGGTCGTCCTCTGCTACCTTAGATAGTGATCCTGAAGTTGAACAGTGGTGGGAGGCTGACCATATTGATAATCAACTACAGGATGACCGATTAAAAATATATAGAGCCCATTTCCTTATCCCGGATTTAGTCAACCTATTTCTTCTAAGGAAAGGTGATCGATGGAGCAAGCCACCATGAGGTGTCATTGGATTAAGCTTGGAGTTACTAAGAGCTGGTCTCCAGGTGCCTTTTGATAATTATGTTCGACGGATGCTCGATGATATGGGCATTGCCCCTACCCAATTGTCAGCCAATGGGTGGAGACTTCTGATAGCATTTCAAAGTATGTTCAGAAGCGTAGGTCTGGGTGATCCTACCACCAACCATGTTAAGTATATTTTTGCCATTCACCCACCGAATGGAGAGAAGACAGGTTATTATTACATATCTCAACGAGGGAAGACGGATGACCCTAACTGCCTTTTTGGCATTCCCTCACATGTGAAAGAATGGAAATTTAAACAATTTTGGTGTGGTGGAGGTTAGAAGTACCAAGAGGGTGCTCGTCCAAAGGGCGAGAAGTTGAGGATTAGGAGGCGTTTTGGTTTTTATGGTACCCCATTATAACGATACCATATATATTTTCATTATGAAAATTCTGATCAATTGACTTTTTTTTCAGCTCCTTGGACCAAACACCCGATTTTATCTAAAAAAGAAAAAGACGACTTGCAAGAGTTACTCAAGCTACCCATTAATTCAAAGAACGTGAATGATCTCATTGATCGGGAGCAATTGATCTGCCTTGGCTTGTCACCTCCAACACCCCCAGAAGGTAACCTTGATTATTGCTTTCTGATCTTACCTCATTTAATTAAGCATATGCTTGCTTTCTTACGAGTTTTATCTTTGCGCAGGTCTATTTTCTTTGCAACCTACCAAGAAGCAGTTTGCCCAACTTGAAGCCAAGATGCCTCTTAAACCCTTTGCGAATGATAGGCCTAGTCCTTCCAAGAAGAAACGGAGTGGAAGTCCTCCAACTCTTGGACCTTTAAAGAGGAAAGCCAGTGATCACAAGGAAACTCCTATACGGAAGTATGTGCCCGATAAGTCTATCTCTGTTCAGCCTATGGACGAAGTAACAATCTCAAAACCCACTGGAAGTAAGTTGCCCCCAACCTCTCAGCTACCTAGGCATTTTACCTTTGATAGTATAGGTTTTCAAAGTGGCTCGACGTGCGGAGACTACCTTCGTGAATTGTCTCAAAGTGCTGCACGTTTCATGCCCACTAATGTTTTTTCTGAGAGCGTAAAACTTACATATTTCGATGTGATCGCTGTCGGGATTGGCATCATACTTCAAGTTGGTGCTACTAAAATTTTTTTCTTTTTTTTTATACTTTTGAAAAACATGCCTCATATATTTTCCTCTCTTTGTCCTTCTTTTTGTAGGCAACAGGACCTCTAGCTCAAAGAGAGTCTACTAACACCAACCTTTTAAAGGAGGTCAACCATCTCGCTTTTGAGGTTGCTGATTGGAAGGGGAAACATCAAGTCTGCCTTGACAATTTAACTAAAACAAAGAGAAAGATGGCAGAGATGAAAGAACAGATGGGCAAAATGAAAGCAGACTTGTCTGAAGCTAAGAAGGAGGCAACTATCCAGCATAAGAAGGCAAATCTTAGTCAAGAACTTCAGAAGAGGACTGTTACCGAGCAAAATAGGATTAAGAAGGCAATTGCTCACTTCCGTAGGGGCTATATTTACCAGCAAGCTATGGAACATTCTTATATTGATGGGGTCAATGGGGTGCATAAATAGTTCCATGATCGCTACCCAGAGATCGATCAGTCTCCCATAGCTGAAGAGTTAAACTTAGTGGCAGAGTCTATCCCGATAGCAAACTCTGATCCTGAGCAATTCCACCGATTCATACTAAAAGATGAGGATTATGAGTCAACATTGGACACAGCAGCCTGGGAAGCCAAGCAAGGAGACTCTACCTCATCATCATCTGAAGATGATGAGGGAGATGATGAGGCCACTTCTTAGAAGTAGTCGGAGTTCTTTCAACTAAGTAGATGCTAATTTATATGGAATAATCATATTAAGGCAGTTTTCTGAGCCTTGACTTTGTTTTTGTTTTTAGTTTAATGCCATAGGTGATGATTTGTCCTTACTTGGACTATATGGGTGGCATTCTTCTGCCAATTTTGAAATAATAAGAACTCTTTAAACTTTTTCTAGTGTTGTACTCTTTTGGTCCTTTCATCTTCTTGCAACTTGATCATAAATGAGCTTTAAAGACGTACGATTTGTAATATAATAAATCAAATACTTTATTGATAATCTCTTTATAGGTCTCCCTATGGGAGTTATTACACATGTATAAGTCCCTAGAAGGAGTTATTACATATATAAAGAGATTATGGATAATACTTCTTTAAGTGCTCAACATTCCATGGATGACGAAGCAACCTCCCATCCATGGTGACCAGTCTGTAGGTGCCTGGTCGGATGACTGCTTTGACTCGATAAGGACCCTCCTAGTTAGGCCCCAATGCTCCATCAGTGGGATCTCGAGTATTTTGTAGCACTTGTCTCAAAACAAGATCTCCCACATGGAAAGATCGGCGCTTAACGTTAGAGTTAAAATGTCGAGCAACACTCTCTTGGTAAGCAGCAACTTTTATACTAGTGAGATCTCTTTCCTCCTCAAGAAGATCCAAGTTGAGTTGAAGGGCTCTATGATTAAGCTCTTCACTATATCCCTCAGTACGAGATGATGGAAGACCAATCTCAACAGGAACGACTACTTTTGAGCCAAATGCTAAAGAGTATGGGGTTGCCCCTGTTGCTGTGTGGGTAGTGGTTTGGTATGCCCAAAGTACTTGTGGAAGTTCCTCTGGTCATACACCTTTCCTAGCAT